>JAWPHD010002749.1:0-242499 GCA_037043455.1 Cyrtodaria siliqua
GCGTTCTTTATCTCGTCAGTATTTTATATATATGCGGCCTCTAATACATTCTGTATGGCTCTTCTGCTGAACAAAGCTGAAAAAACTCTCAGTGTCTCTATGACTCAGTATCCTATATATTATGTTCATGGCCTGAGTTCTTTGGTATTTTGACAGCGAAAACTTACTACGAATTTGCGGAGAATACAAACGGACTTGCTTGTTTGATGTTTGTCTTTAATATTGTCTTTACGGTTTGTTCTCTTGTTGCTGTGCTTCTGCCATCATTGATTACTTACTTGTGTGGCTTTCTAGGGCTTTTATATTTTTATATTATATATACATGTTCATTTATGTGTTTTACTTATATTGCCTATTAACGCTGTCCCTTGTTTTGTTAGCGATTAAACCTGGCGGGGATATCTTTATTTAACACTTCCCGTTTATTGGGATGACAATAGGGTAATAGTGAGGTTTGGTGCACCCTAGAACCTTGTGTAAACCCACAGCGGCCTTTTTTGGCACTTACCGTTCCAAGGCGGTAGCCGTATTGTCAATCCTGGTGTGATTGTGATGTCTTATATTGCCTTTTATTCATCGTTATATATAATTGGTCTTTGTTTCTTTGTGTGTTTGTCGTTGACTGTCGTCCTTGAATGCTACTTTTCCTGTTCGATTTTATATCTACGTTTGCTGTACCTTAGATGTTTGGCAGCAAGTGATCTAGTTTATCATCCTAATTCCAGCCATATATGTCTGCAATGGCTTCGAATATATTTATCCATAAGTATCCGAAAGTATGTATCTTCGCATTGTGAGTGTGCGATTGTCTAATACAGTTATTTGAAGTTCTAAGGAGTGATGTTCACTTTGATTTATGTGCGTTGTCAATATAAAAAATTATGAAAGGGAAAATTTGTTTATGAACATTAGTGAAAAAGTATGAAAGAAGAAATTTGGAAATCGTCGAGCAAAATAAATACAAAACATATGGCAGTCTCGGGTTGACTGAGACTGTTCATGAACGGTAGTGAAAAGTGAAAAGTGCTTGCTACCGTTCACGCATGGTCTCAGTTTCTAATAAAATGCTTTGCCCTAAACGAGAAAACAATTTGCGAAATAAACAAAATTGAATTTAGTCGGGAGCAGAGGTTATAAAAAAGAGTATGATAATGGAGCTTTGGAAACGGCCGAGCATGACACATATGAAATATTGCAGTCTCGGTTTGATTGAGACTGTTCATGAGTGGTAGTGAAATATGCTAGCTACCGCTCACGCCCTCTAGCCCCGGGTTTAGCAGAACTCAATATTAATAAAATCAACAGCACACAATTTTAACCATCCCGAAGGTGGCATGCATATGGCGGTGGACATGGAGTCACCCTTCTTAAATGTATTCCCCATGTCGTACGGCGTATGGTCCCAGTATCTAATAAAATGAAATGCCCCGAAGAGCGAAATAAACATAATGGAATTTAGTTGGGAGCAGCGGTTATGAAGCCTGCTTATAAAAAGCAGACAACATATCCTATGAGTGGTTAAACAATACCAAGAGCCTTTTATCGGCCGGAGTAGTGGAATCACCGAATCAAAAATTAAGTAAGAAAACAAAAGAAATTGAAAATGTACCACCGATAACTAACTATAAGTATCGGGCTCAGCGATCTACAAAGATCGAATGATTAACAGTACTGATTGCAAGCGCGGGGAGACGTTTTACTGCCGCCACATTGCACAAGCAACGCCACTGTGCTATAAAAAAGAGTATGATAATGGACCTTTGGAAACTTAACTTGAATGGTTCGATAATACCAGTAGTGGACGAATTGAAATTTCTTTAAAAAATTGTTGGCCGTAAAATAATTTTCATATCAAACATTCAATACCAAATCTCTAAAAGCGCTTTAACTTATTTTAAGTTGTTGCAAACACTCATTGCGGAGCTGATCGAAAACAGTTCGTACTTACTCATCAGATCCAAATTGGACTTCGGCTCAATAGTATTTGGATCGGCTCGAATGTCATACTTGCAGACGCTTGATCCTACACATAATGAGGAATTAGATTCGCCTGAAGTGCCTTTCCTACATCACCAGAAGAAAGTCTATACGATGAAGCTAATGAACCAGACGAGACAAATTAGCTCTTCAATACATCACTAAATCTTACCCATCACACCCAACTTTTGATACTGTTTTTAATTCCAGCTTTCGGTCTGCAATTAAAGCGAACTTAATAGAATGAATGAATAAATGAATGAATGAATGAATGAATGAATGAATGAATGAACGAACGAACGAACGAACGAACGAACGAACGAACGAACGAACGAACGGACGGACGGACGGACGGACGGACGAACGAACGGACGGATGGATGGATGGATAAATGAATAAATGAATGGTGTTTAACGGCACGACGACACATACATAGGCGATACTGTGCGCAAAAGGTATGTAAGGTGAAACAAATGACATAATAAGTTATTAAAAAAGAATATTAACCATGTATAAACAAAATCAGTATAAGGTAATTTGGTATTGTATATGTTAGTCTAATGCGGCCTTAGCAGCACTATCAGCTCTTTCATTAACTTGTATTCCTACGTGACTTGGAAGGCAACAGAAAATACTAAAATTATCTATTGTAAGAGAGTTGTATTTTTCTAAAAGTTGAAGCACAACTGGGTTATCATGTTTCTGATTACGCAGAGCCTGAAGAGATGAAAGGGAATCAGAAAACGGTCATCGTGAGATTCCTGAATACACATGTAGTTTAAGGAAGGTTCAATTGCCTTATCATGTTTCATATTACCCAGGACCTGAAGAGATGAAAAGAATCAGAAAATATTACGGCATTGTCATCAACAGATTTCTGAATATATTTTAAGGCAACTAGGTTCAGCCTTAAACTCTTTATACTGTATTTGTGAACAAGAGCTGCTGCAGCTACATTATCTTCGTCTTTGGCATCATCTGCAAATATATGTAGAAATATACTTTATTTTGATTTAATTTCATAAAAATTACTTTGGAAGATAATAGGATCTGTACCGGACTTGTTATTATTACAAATATCAAATATAATGGTTGGGGTCCACGGTGAAATGAGAGGTACTTTATACTTGGCAACCTAATTAAGGTTAATTTTCGAATGGTTTTCGGCTTTCGATCAAACAGGGGTTCATAACTAGGATTAAAAATAGTATCAACAGTTGGGTTCGATGGATTGGATTGTAATTGTCTCGTCTATGATACAGTTTGTTTGTATGTACACGTCGAGCTCCAAGTGGGATTCGATCCCGCAGCGTGAGAGTCGAGAAGGTCGAGAAGGTCGAGAAGGTTTACAACACAACGTCGTTAACATCGTTAACCCCTCAATCACGTATACAGATATGGTTCGTTAGCTTCAGCGTATAGACTTTCGGCTGGTGATGTACGAAAGTCACCCAAAGCGAGTCGTAATCCTTGATTATGTATGTGATCGAGAATCTGCAAGTAAGATCAAGATATACCTAAATTTGATTGCCAAGTACAAAGTACCACTAATTCCACCGTGGACATTAGCATTAACACACTTTATAAAGGATAAACATATCGGACAGGGAAAGCAGCATTCAAGGACGACAGTCAACCACAAAACACAAAAACAAACACGTAAACAGACAAACAGAACGGCAAAAGTAATAAAAAATGCAAACGACATCACAAACACAAAAGGGTTGACAATAGGGCTACCGCCTTAGAACGGTCAGTGGCAAAGTAGGCCACTGGGGGTTTAAACCGGTTTTAGGGTGCACCAAACCTCACACTTACTCTACTGTGAACCCATTAAAACAGGACAGTGTAAATAAAGAAATTACCCGCCATGATTTAATCTCTAACCAACAAGGCAGCATCACTAGGCAATATAAGTAAAACACAAATATGCTCGTGTTAATATAATACAAAAAAAAACAATAGCCTAGAAAGCCACACTGAGTGGTGACGTTTTAATATGAGTGATTTATGATCAATTTTCTGGAGGTAGGGCGTGGGGTTGAGGGGTTGAGCGAACGTAAAGCATGAAAGGTAGACGCTTGTTTAATTCCAGGAACATAATACTTGGACGCTGTCGATTCAGACGCATTTTTGTCATTAACAATAGTTTTGTAGATTTTATTGTATGTTCTTTACCCAAAACGCCTTCTAATTTGGCTTTAAGAAGAATCATCAGCAATTTATTTTGGGTGAAACTCTGTAGCACCAGGTTGAATTTTAAATGACATGACCTCTGGTTGTCTAAATGGCCTGTTTTAAAATATTTTAAAAGGCAGTTTGAAGAAAACTTCAGTTTCTAATTCTGTCATTTAGCTGATATGTTTTGATTCGTCGTAGAAACAAGGTTCCGTCACTGTTTAAAACACGGATCCCACTGCTGGCAGCATTACATGTTACATTTGATATAACTGATTAATGGGATTGATAATAAAATAAGATGCTTGAGTATTTACATTGTTACATTCAAAACGAGTTATGATACTGAATGGCCACCACATTTTTTCAATGACCATTTTAAAAAGCAGTACCAAAATGTTTTTTTTATATTTGTTTCTAATTTAAAAAAATAAAATAAAATATATGTTTTATAACATCTGTGACAGATGCAGTCTAGTATCTAGGGTCCTACTACATTAATATGGTTGTCATTTAGAATTAAATTTGCTCATTTTATAGAATAAAGAAAGAAATCATTATTTTGTTTCGAGTTCGGCAAAAACGTTACTGTACATTTGATTAATAGTTTTCATTGATTTTATTTTAAAATTACTTAATATTATTCTACATTTTACAACTATATTTAACGAGGTATTGCTTAATAGTATAGTTCAGCCAATGTAGGGATAGCCAGTTTATACCTTTGTCCAATCAGGCATAGGCGTTATATGAACATTAAAACGTCAGCAGATTACGATCGCTTTCTGATTGCGTCGTCAGTTCAGTATTATACTACTGGTCGCTAACAACTGAAAACACGAGAAGGAGCTGTTAATTGTCGTAAAGGAACATCGCTTAAAATATGGGACTGTTATACGATTGTGTAATTGTTTTTGCGGCTGGTATGTTCTCCTTCATCTATGCCAGAGGTATGTCAAAACTTACGCACATGTTTTATTGTAATTATTCACTTACCAGGCAAGAATTTGGTACATTATCCCTTTCATTAATTGAAGTTGATAACAGCCTTACATTTCTTTAAAAAAGCAAAATAACAAAAAAACACAACGGACACGCACGCAATGCAGTTTCTCATATTGAACATGTTTTTAAAAATCTTTTTGCGGGGCCCACCAAGATGAACGATATTCTCGTACGATTGCAGCTGTGTTTTTACGAATCTATGAGTGAATGTTTTTTTGGCTCATCTACACAAACTTTAACACATAAATATGTCATATAGTTCGAGAAAACGGATGAAAATGAAGGAATGAATGAATGGTGTTTTACGGCACATCGACCAACATAAATAGGTCATATTGTGCGCAAAACTGATGAAAGATGAAGAAATGAAATAGTAATTAAAAAATTAATGTAAATGTATAAAGATAAAACTATTTATAAATAAGAGATGATATTTTAAAAACAACTTCAAAAAAGAAAACGATTTTGAAATAAAGGGTATTACGGTAAAAAAATATTTGACGTATGTATAAAACGACAAACAATAAAAAACCGTCAACGGATGTGTAAACAGTCGATTAAATAAAAAAGAGGTATATGGTCCTATAGAAACCACAGCGTCCAAACATATTACAATACATTATAAAGTGTGATTTCTTTTAAGAAACCTAAAGCAACATTAAATCAAAATAATCTTTGTCGCATATATATTGAAATAAATATATGTATATATATATATACGCACGCACGCAAGCACACATTATTTCTGTTTCATCATGGGACAAACAGTGCATTTTTACAATACAAATTACCCACACATTAAGTACTATGTCATTGTAGATAGAATTATTGGAGACAATACAAGTGTTAAATCAAGTGAGAAATACGATTTATCACAAATGAACTGAGTATATCGCATAAAGAAACATATTAAATGTGTTCCGCCATTGTTAATCGAGACATTTGAAGGTAATGAAAGGCCATAACGATCAAACATCTAAAAGTGTAATAAAACAGTTGTATGTAAACCACTGTTTATAATATACTGTATATAATAACAAAAGAGCATACATTAAAAATATCTTTAAAAATCATTTATTACCTCAAATCAGATTTGAAATAAACTGATTAACAAAGCTGTTCATTTCGCATAGAATCAAAGTCTACCCATGCTAACAACATATGTTTGACCGTTCTCGGTGCAAAACAGGGTATATCATCCGGTAATTAGCATAACGCCACTACTTACATATCTCCGCCCTATTGTTATGTCGGAGTTTATTGACAATATGGTATATTAGAATATAGTTGCACGTGTTATTGTTTGTCGGCGGTATCGTACTGATTTGATTGGTTAAAATGGATAAATGATTGACCACTGACTTTAATGATCACGATCGGCGTGGTATTCAAGTGTGTCAGTACTATAACATTTAGCATAAATCTAAATGCTACAAATAGACACTTTTGGAAGGACCGAGTAACGGTTTAATTGAATGAACAAATCACAAGAAGTTTGCCAAAAGTTAAGAAAAGTTTTGTTAATATGAAATTTAAAATCAGTGTCAGGCACTTACCCGCACTATCAGGTCTGTCATTACCTCTTCTTCCTACATGGCTTGGAAAAAAAATAATAAAGAAATGTATTTCTCTAATGGCGGAAGCACATCTGGGGTGTCATGATTCATATTACCCAGGGCCTGAAAAGATGAAATGGAATAAGGAAGGATTACGAAATTGTCATCCTGGATATAGTTTAAGGCAAGTTCAGCTGAAAACATAGAGGCCGTGTCATGAAGACGAATCTTTATGCTGTGTTTGTGATCAACATCTGCTACAGTTAATTCTTTACAACCATATGGATATATATGTTGAACTAAATTATATTTAGATTAAGTGTCCTTCAGTTTGCTTTGAAAGAAAGCAGAATCTGTACTGGATTATTGTCAAAAACAGTATCAAAATTTGGGTATGATATGTTAGGTTGAAGTTTAATGCCATATAGATAATTTGTCTGGTCAATTATACAGAGAAGGTTCATTAGCTAAAGCGTACATACTTTGGGCTGGTTATGTACGGAAGGCACACAACGTGATTCGTAATTATGTATAGAGTAGAGCATCTGCAAGTAATATTTGCAAGCGATCCATATGCTATTGCACCGTAGTTAAGATTGGATCTGATGTTATATATGTAATGTCGTAGCAGGACTTTTCGATCAGCTCCACAATTAGTGTTTGCAACAACGTTAGGTAAATAAAGAGCTTTAAGGCATTTGTCATTCAATTACTTAAAGGGTGGTATGAAAGTTATCTACGATCCAAAATAGGTCCAGGAGAGTTAATGGGATGACAGTAGGATAAGTGTGAGGTTTGGTGCACCCTAGAACCGGTTTAAACCCCCAGTGGCCTACTTTGCCACTGACCGTTCCAAGGCGGTAGCCCTATTTTCAACCCTTTTTGTGTTTGTGATGTCGTTTGCATTTATTATTGCTTTTGCCTTCTTGTTTGTCTGTTTGCGTGTTTGTTTCTGTGTTTTGTGGTTGACTGTCCTCCTTGAATGCTACTTTCCCTGTCCGATCATTTTATATTTCTTTTAGTACCATCCATTACTGGTATTTGTGAACCTTCCAGTGCAGAAGTGTCTTCATGATGTTTACGCATTTGACAAAACTTAAAAGCAATTAGTTAGATTTGAAATTTTATAAACTGTTTTCATTAGGCCAGGTCTGACGTTTATTTAGACATTTTTCTAATTATCTTTCAGTATTGTTAATGTATTTTTGACGATAACATAATTCATCAACCTATAGAGAAAAATACACACCAGGATTAATACATTTAAATATAATACAAACCAGGATTAATACATGTAAATATAATACACACCAGGATTAATACATTTAAATATAATACAAACCAGGATTAATACATTTAAATATAATACAAACCTGGATTAATACATTTATATATAATACACACCAGGATTAATACATTTAAATATAATACAAACCAGGATTAATACATTTAAATATAATACACACCAGGATTAATACATTTAAATATAATACACACCAGGATTAATACATTTAAATATAATACACACCAGGATTAATACATTTAAATATAATACAAACCTGGATTAATACGTTTAAATATAATACACACCAGGATTAATACATTAAAATATAATACACACCTGGATTAATACATTTAAATATAATACAAACCTGCATTAATACATTTAAATATAATAGACACCAGGATTAATACATTTAAATATAATACAAACCTGGATTAATACATTTAAATATAAAACACACCAGGATCAATACATTTAAATATAAACCAGGATTAATACATTTAAATATAAAACACACCAGGATTAATACATTTAAATATAATACAAACCAGGATTAATACATTCATCTATCATAATTTTTTATATTATAAAGGATGACAGAGAGGATAGTGCCCTGTGGCACACTCTTCTCCTGTTCACGAATATCAGATAGGTTTGTACCATTTCGGACAAGAAACTGTCATTAAAGGTATTCGATATTAAATTGGTTATCGACCTCTATGATCAATGTTAAAAAGATCATCATAATAACTTACTTCCACGCAGTATCATAAGCTTTCTCCAAAGAAATATTAAAAGATCGAACAGGTAAAGTAGCATTCAAGGAGGACAGTCAACCACAAAACACAGAAACAAACACGCAAACAGACAAACAAGAAGGCAAAAGCAATAATAAATGCAAACGATATCACAAACACAAAAGGGTTGAAAATAGGGCTACCGCCTTGGAACGATCAATGGCAAAGTAGGCCACTGGGGCGTTTAAACCGGCTCTAGGGTGCACCAAACCTCACACTAACCCTACTGTCATCCCATTAAAACAGGACAGTGTAAATAAAGAAATCCCCGCCATGATCTAATCTCTAACCAACAAGGCAGAATCAATAGGCAATATAAGTAAAACACCAATATGCTCGTGTAAATATAATAGAAAAAAACTATAGCCTAGAAAGCCACAATGAAGGTACTCAATGACTTGGCAGAAGCCAGAGCAGTAAGAGAATAACCCATTAAGGGCACGACAAGAAAGATCATAAACAAACATCCAACACCATCGTCCCAATGGGCTTTAGATATGCGTCATCATAGGGTCAACGGCCTGTCCGGTCATCGTACAATTAAAGAGGAAAGCGAAGTGGCGAACTGTAAAAGGGTCCACCACCAAGCATTCAGTACGTTGCAAAATGATAGGGTCATAACCTCTTTTGATTAACTTTTTAACAAGTTTAACAAAGATAGTATAAAAGTGATCATGACGTAGAATCTTACGAAGTTTATAAATCAAATCACCATAGAAGTCAAGTTGTGATATTCCTTGTCGCAGAAGAGTCCTTGAATTATTTTTATATTTGGAAAGAAGATTAGGGTTACGATAATAAAATTTTGCAAAGGTTTTACGAAGTTTATGGTAACGGTAACCCTGATTGAGTAACTTTTTAGTTATACAAAAATTACGAATATTAAAGTCCTCAACTCGAGTACAAGCTCTAGAAAAACGAAAAAGTTGAGACACATACACCCCATAAGAAGTTCTCGGGGAACATCCCCATCCAAGTGGGGATAATTAACAATGTCAAAATTAAAATCACCTATCTTGTCATAGATTTTGCTAATTATTTTACCATTTTCAATCGAGAGATCTAAATCAAGAAAAGAAGCGTTATTATCATATATATTAGCTTTGTTAAGCTGAAGTTCTTAAGGATAAATATAATTAACCATAGTTGGAAAGAAAGGGTTGTCAATGTTCAATATGTCATCCATATACCGAGAGGTGTCATTAAAGGCTACAATAACATCTGCCTGGGTATCTGGTGAAAGACTCAACATGAAACCCTTTCATAGCAAAATAAAAACAAATCTGCGACAAGTGGTGCACAGTTCGTACCCATACGGATACGAACAATTTGCCTATAAACGGTGGTTCCATACCTGACGAAAATATTATCTAATAGGAAGATGAGTGCTTCACAAACTTCATAGCAAGTCCACATAGTATAATTGTCTAAACTGCCGTAAGTAAAATACGCTTTTATATTATTACATGCCGAAAATGTAGTATTTTCTCTAGCGAATGTTTTTTGAATAAGAGAAATTAGCTTGTCTTTAATAAGGTGATGTGGTAAGGTTGTATATAATGTAGAGAAGTCAAGTACAACAATTAAAAAAATACAGCGTCAGACATTCCTTTTTTATGACAGCAGGTTCACACGTCTATCAGGAAATATAGCATTCAAGGACTACAGTCAAGATATGACATCAAAAACTTAAAAGGGTCGAATGAATGAATGAATGAATGGTGTTTTATGATACGTCGACACATAAATAGGTCATATTGTGCGCAAAAACCGATGAATCATGAAAGAATGAAGTAGTAATTAAAAATAATGTAAACGTATAATGATAAAACTTTCTCCCATTTCTGCTCATGTGAGATAACTCTTTCTTGCATACCGGACAAGGAAATCCGTCATTTTACTGGGGCTAGATATTTCCATCTCACCCTAGGGTCGAGATAAAATTCACGCGCAACAATAATGACGTCAATAACGTGAACAGATGCATGACGTCATTGTGTTAAAAAACATAAAAATCAGCAACCAAGAACTCGGCAGAGCCTCGTCCCTGGTTACACTTCTGACCCTCGGGTGGGATTTACCTATCTCACATGGATACTCATAATCTTACATGACATGTGACTTATGACGTCATGACGTTACGTCGACGTCGATTTATTATGGCGTTAAATCAGCAAAGTCATTGATTTTATGCCGGTAATAAACACATAATGGGAGAAAAATAATCCATCATGAGTGATCCATGGGATGACAGTATGGTAAATCTCACCCTCGGGATCAGAATTGCAACCAGGCACTCGGCAGAGCCTCGTCCCTGGTTGCAATTCTAGCCCTTCGGGTGAGATTTCTCTATCTCACATGGATACTCTGGACGGATTCTTATAATCTACAAATAAGGGATGATATGGTAGCAATATAAACTATGTATATATGTAAATGAACAAATGCCCGCCAAAGGGCTTGTAAACAAGTTAATATATATAGGAAAATATTATATTGATTTATAAAGTCTGATTTCTTTCAGGAAATCTAAAACAAGACTAAAATCTATAGTATCAAATAACTCTTTCAAAGTATTAACTGTGTAGTATCTTTGTCGCATAGGATCAAAGTCTACAGATTCCAACAAGATATGTTTGGCCGTTAACGGTGCAAAACAGGGTATACATTCTGGCAACTGCTCACCTTGTAATACATATGAATGAGTACAGCGTGTATGCCCTATCCTAACCCTGGCTAGGATAACTTCCTCTCGACGAATGGATCTACGAGAAGGACCCCATTCTCCGAGTAACGGTTTAATGGAATAGAGTTTATTGTTCACCGGATTGCCTAGAGTTACGAATATATGTGTTGATACAACTTTTAAAATCAGTATAAGGTAATTTGGTATTAGCTATATGTAAAGTTAATGCTGCCTTAGAAGCACTATCAGCTCTATCATTACCACGTATTCCTACATGGCTTGGAAGCCAGCAGAAAATAATAACATTATCAACTATAAGAGAATTGTACTTTTCTAAAAGTTGAAGCACATCTGGATTATCATGTTTCATATTACCCAGTGCTTGAAGAGATGAAAAGGAATCAGAAAATATTAAGTAATGGTCATCGTCAGATTCCTGAATAAAACTTAAGGCAAGTTCAATTGCACTTGCCTTAAGTTCAGCTGAGAAGATAGAGGCCTTGTCAGGCAGGCGGCTCTTTATGCTATGTTTGTGAACAACAGCTGCTGCAGCTACATTGTCTCCATCTTTAGAACCATCTGTGTATATACGTTGAAAATTACTTTATTTCGATTTAATTTCATTAAATTCGCTTTGAAAGATAGTAGGATCTGTAATGGATTTGTTATTATTACAAAGATCAAAAATAATTGTTGGTGTTTCCAAAGTCCACGGTGGAATTTGTGATATTTCAAAGGTCGATTTCAGTGACTCTTAATGTTGGTTTAATACGAAGACCAAATGGCCGAATGGCCTTCGGTTTTCGATCAAAAAGAGGTTCATAATTAGGATTAAAAACATTATCGAAAGACAGGGAAAGTAGCATTCAAAGAGGACAGTCAACCACAAAACACAGAAACAAACACGCAAACAGACAACAAGAAGGCAAAAGTAATAATAAAATGTAAACGACATCACAAACACAAAAGGGTTGACAATAGGGCTACCGCATTTGAACGATCAGTGGCAAAGTAGGCCACTGGGGGTTTAAACCGGTTCTAGGATGCACCGAACCTCACACTTATCCTACTGTCATCCCATTAAAACAGGAGAGTGTAAATAAAGAAATTACCCGCCATGTAATAAAAATGGGCCAAAATGTCGATGAGCACAAAACCTTCAACGCGGTATATGAAACACACGTGTTTAAGGAAAAACTGGATCAATGAATGTCATACAATCCCTGGTAGGATGTAAAAATAACAATATTGACTGGATGTACGGGGAGACTTTTTACGGTCGCCACACGGAACAAACAGCACAGTTGTGCTAAACAGCACAGTTGTGCTGTATAAGAAATTGTAAAAAGATCGGACAGGGATTTGAAGGGTTAGATTGTCCCGTTTTATGAGACAGTGCTGGTTCATTATATTCCAATATATAGACTTTAGGCTGGTGATGTACGAAAGGCTCCAAAGGCGAGTCGTAATCCTTGAGTATGTATTGGATCGAGCATCTGCAAGTAAGACTTGCGAGTCGATCCATATACTATTGGGCCGTAGTCCAGCTCGGATCTGATAAGAGATCTGTAAAGTCGCAAGAGGACTTTTCGATCTGCTCCCCAATTAGTGTTTGCAACAACTTTAAGTAAGTTAAGACCTTTAAGGCATTTGGCCTTCAAGTATTTAAGGTGTGGTATAAACGTTAATTTACGGTCAACAATAAGATCTAGGAATTTTTGTCTCATCCACTACTGGTAAAGGTGAACCGCCCAGTGTTAGATGAGCGTCTTCGTGATGTTTGCGCAGTTGACAAAAGTGCATACAATTGGTTTTAGATTTAGAAAATTTAAAACCATTTTCATCAGACCAGGGCTGAAGTTTATTGAGACATTGTTGTAATTGTCTCTCAATAGTATTCATGTTTTTTGCACGATAACATATAACAAAGTCGTCAGCAAACAGAGAACAATCCACACCTGAATTGATGCATTTTACTATACTGTTAATCTTTATATTAAAAAGCGTGACAGAGAGTATGCTGGTCTGTGCAACACTCATCTCCTGTTCATGAATATCAGAAAGGGCTGAACCCATTCTAAGAATTTCTCTATAAAAATGGGTAATCGGCCCCTTTAAGACCAAGGTCATGAAGATCATTCATAATACCGTACTTCCATGCAGTATAATAAGCTTTCTCCAAGTAAAAAAAAAGCGGCTAGATGTTCTTTTTTTATGAAAGCTTCCCTAATAAACGATTCAAATCGAATGAGATTGTCTCTTATGCCTCGTTGGCGCCGGAATCCACTTTGATACTTTGTTATCAGTTTGCTGGACTCCAGGTACCAAACGAGTCTCTCATTAATCATTCGTTCCATGGTTTTACATAAACAACTCGTTAAAGCGATTGGGCGATAATTTATTGGGTCCGTATGATCCTTTCCAGGTTTGGGGACTGGAATAACGATTGCTTCCCGCCAAGAATCGGGGAAGTTTCCCGTCACGAGGTGTTGTTTCTTTCATTACTTCTCATGAACAGACTCAATAAAACCGAGTCTGCTGCTTTATTCTCCTAATTGTGTTTGTTGCTTCCAAAGGATCACCTTTATCGGTATTTATTATTATTATTATTATTAAATATATCAAGAAGGGTAGAGAGACAGTATTTAGGTAAATGTTTTAATAATTGATAATGGATATCATCAGGACCAGCTGATATATCATGAGCCTTTTTAACGGACTCTCGAAGTTCTTTGAGAGTAAATAGTTTATTGTATTTCTCTAAGTTTTTTGACTTGAAGTTCAGCTTCTTCTGTTCTTTTAGCATGTTTAGTTTCTTATTTTTCAGAAAATTTGGTAGAAGAAGGAATTTTTGAAAAAGTTTCTGCCAAAGTGTTTGTAATATCTTTGACAGATGTTATATCTCCATTATCTGTTTTAAGATGATTTACAGAACTAGAATTACCTTTACCACTTATTTTCCGGACCATGTCCCATGTCTTCTTAAGAGATGAGCGAGAATTCAGCCTAGAGACGTAAGATCTCCAGGATTTACTCTTGCTATCCTTAATAGTACGACGGGCCTTCGCACGAAAAACTCTAAAGTTATCTAAATTTGTTTGAGTTGGCAGCAAGTTAAAATTATTTAATGCAGCTTTACGATCGCAGACTGCCTTTTTGCAGTCATCGTCGTACCATGATTTATGTGGGAGTTTTGAATTTGCCGAGGTTTTTGGAATAGTTTGATCAGCTATATCATGAAGAGTTTTGGTAAAAAGAGTAGTTGCGTCTTCGACATCCTCGTAAAAGGGTCGAAAATAGGGCTACCGCATTGGAATGGTCAGTAAATAAAGACATCTGGGGGTTTAAATCATGTTCTAGGGTGCAGCAAATTTTACTCTTACCATATTGTCATCACAATAAAACGTGAAGATGTCATTTTTAATGTTTTCCTATATAACTCTATGTAAACTTTGTGTTGCTGTGGCGGCCATGTTGATTATTCGACGATAACGAAAAACATAAACTTGATAGAGGCCAACCCAAGGAATGATATTTCACAAGAATAGAATAAGTGGTTTCGGAGGAGATGTTGTTTGAAATTTCCTTAAATTTGACCTAATTTTAGCCATGGTGGCCATCTTGGATGACTGGCGGCCTCGAAAAACATAAATCTGAGGGGGGCTATCCTAACGATTATTGTAATGAATTTTCATCAAAATTGATAAACGTATTCGGCATTTGTTGTCGAAAGGTCCTAAATATAGATTACCTTCAACTATTGATTTTAATGCCTGTCGTGCCCAGATCGCCCACTCCATTGAAGATTTTAGTATCAAATGGTGTCGTTGAGAACATGCGGACCCAAACTCACTTTCTACTTGGAAAAAGTCAATTCTGAAAATTATAGATACAAGTATTAACTTTTATAATGCTAACCCCTCTTTACTTCCTCCGAGACCTAGGTTTTCCTTTCGTAATTTAAAATCGGGAATTCAGGAATTTCATAAATTTGTTTTAGTTCCTGCAGATAAAGCAGCTAATAATGTAATTATTGTTTGACGCCTACATTACGTCAATGTTTTATCTCTGGAACTCGGCAGCACCAATTCGTATACTCCAGTTTATTCTACCGAGGATGATGTTGTTTCCGCACATATCACTCGGTGCACTACTTTCAAGGCTGGTGTAAGCGATAAGCATAATAAACTGCCTACTATGTACTGGATTCCTAAATTACATAAAAATCCATATAAGGCTCGCTTTATTTCGAATTCTAGTGCCTGCACCACAACAAACATCTCCAAACTTTTAACTTCTTGTCTTACTGCCGTTAAAGATCACGTTAAACTATATTGTGATAAAACTTATGAAAACTCTGGGATTAATTTATTTTGGTCTATAAAAAATTCAGGAGACGTTCTTGATACAATTTTCAAGAAAGGTCAAGTTTCATCAATAAGCACTTATGACTTCTCTACACTATATACAACCTTACCACTACACCTTATTAAAGACAAGCTAATTTCTCTTATTCAAAAAATATTTGCTAGAGAAAATACTACATTTTTGGCATGTAATAATATAAAAGCGTTTTTTACTAACGGCAGTTTTGACAATTATACTATGTGGACTTGCTATGAAGTTTATGAAGCACTCATCTTCCTATTAGATAATATTTTCGTCAGGTATGGAGCCACCGTTTATAGACAAATTGTTGGTATCCCTATGGGTACGAACTGTGCACCACTTGTCGCAGATTTGTTTTTATTTTACTATGAAAGGGATTTCATGTTGAGTCTTTCACCAGATACCCAGGCAGATGTTTTTGAAGCCTTTAATGACACCTCTCGGTATATGGATGACATATTGAACATTGACAACCCTTTCTTTCCAACTATGGTTTATTATATTTATCCTAAAGAACTTCAGCTTAACAAAGCTAATATATCTGATAATAACGCTTCTTTTCTTGATTTAGATCTCTCGATTGAAAATGGTAAAATAATTAGCAAAATCTATGACAAGAGAGATGATTTTAATTTTGACATTGTTAATTATCCCCACTTGGATGGGGATGTTCCCCGAGCAACTTCTTATGGGGTATATGTGTCTCAACTTATTCGTTTTTCTAGAGCTTGTACTCGAGTTGAGGACTTTAATATTCGTAATCTTTGTATAACTAAAAAGTTACTCAATCAGGGTTACCGTTACCATAAACTTCGTAAAAATTTTATTATCGTAACCCTGATCTTCTTTCCAAATATAAAAGTAATTTAAGGACTCTTCTGCGACAAGGACTATCACACCTGACTTCTATGGTGATGTGATTTATAAACTTCGTAAGATTCTACGTCATGATCACTTTCATACTATCTTTGTTAAACTTGTTAAAAAGTTTATCAAAAGAGGTTATGACCCTATCATTTTGCAACGTACTGCATGCTTGGTGGTGGACCCTTTTACAGTTCGCCACTATGCTTTCCTCTTTAATTGTACGATGACCGGACAGGCTGTGGACCCTTTGATGACGCCTACCTAAAGCCCATTGGGACGGTCGCGTTTGATGTTTGTCCATGATCTTTCTTGTCGTGCCCTTAATGGTTTATTCTCTTACTGCTCTGGCTTCTGCAAAGTCATTGAGTACCTTCATTGTGGCTTTCTAGGCTATTGTTGTTTTGTATTATATTTACACGAGCATATTTGTGTTTTACTTATATTGCCTATGGATGCTGCCTTGTTGGTTAGAGATTAGATCATGGCGGGAATTTCTTTATTTACACTGTCCTGTTTTAGTGGGATGACAGTAGGGTAAGTGTGAGGTTTGGTGCACCCTAGAACCGGTTTAAACCCCCAGTGGCTTACTTTGCCACTACGGTTCCAAGGCGGTAGCCCTATTGTCAACCCTTTTTGTGTTTGTGATGTCGTTTGCATTTATTATTGCTTTTGCCTTCTTGTTTGTCTGTTTGCGTGTTTGTTTCTGTGTTTTGTGGTTTACTGTCCTCCTTGAATGCTACTTTCCCTGTCCGATCTTTTTATATTTCTTGGCAAAGCCAGAGCAACAAGAGAACAAACAGTTAAGGGTACGACAAGACAGATTTTAAGGTAAACATCAAACGATACCGTCCAATGACGATTTAGGTAGACGTCATCATATGGTCCACAATCTGTCCGGTTATCGCACAATGAAAGAGGAAAGCATTTTAGCTTACTAAACGTTGATAAACATTTGAACACGTTTAATAAAGATTATATGAAAGTGATTATGACCTAGGATCTTGCAAGTTTGTAAATCACATTACCATAGATGTCAGGTTGGGATAGTATTAGTAGATTAAATTGCTTTTATATTTTAAAAGTAGATCAGGGTTACGATAACACCATTTTGCAAAAGTTTTTTTGAAGTTTATTGTGATGACCGGACAGATTGTGGACCGTATGATGACGTCTACCTAAATCGTTATAGGACGGTAACGTTTGACGTTTGTCTTTAATCTTGTCTTGACGTACCCTTAACGGTTTGTTCTCTTGATGCTCTCGCTTCTGCCAAGTCATTGAATACTTACTTTGTGGCTTTCTATGCTTTTGTTTTTTATATTATATATACATGATCATTTATGTGTTTTATTTATATTGCCTATGAACGCTGCCTTGTTTGTTAGAGATTATAAGCTGGTGGGAATATGTTAATTTACACTGTCCCGTTTATTTGGATATATGCGAGTATAATATATATAATAGGGTAAGAGTGAGGTTTGGTGCACCCTAGAACCTGGTTTAAACCCCCACCGGACTTTTTTGCCACTTACCGGTCCAAAGCGGTAGCCCTATTGTCAACCCTTGTGTGTTTGTGATGTCTTATCTTGCCTTTTATTCATCTTTATATATAGTTGTTCTTTGTTTCTTTGTGTGTTTGTGGTTGACCGTCGTCCTTGAATGCTACTTTTCCTGTTCGATTTTTATATATACTTTTTATGGTAACGTTAGCTCTGCCAGGGTAGCTTCTTAGTTATACAAATATTATGAATATTAAAGTCATGGACTACTCTCTAGAGAATCGAATACGTTGAAAAACATAGCCCCATACGAAGTATTTCGGGGGAACATCCCCATCTAAGGGTGGATTATGAACAATATCAAAATTAAAATCATTTCTCTTCATAACTTTTACTTATTATTTCTCCATTTTCAATAGAGAGATGTAAATCAGGAAAAGAAGCAACAATATCAGAAGTTCTTTAGGATAGACAACAGTATTAACCTTTAAGTTAGTAGAAAAGAAAGGATTGTCAATGTTCAGTATGTCACTCAGATACTGAGAGTTGCCATTAAAAAAGAGTATGATAATGGACCTTTGGAAACGGCCGAGCACGACACATACGAACTATTGCAGTCTCGGTTTGATTGAGACTGTTTATGAGCGGTAGTGAAATATGATAGCTACCGCTCACGCCCTCTAGCCCCGGGGTTGAGCAGAACTCAATATTCATAAAATCAATAGTACAAAATGTTAACCATCATCCCGAAGATGGCATGCATATGGCGGTGGACATGGATTATACTGCTTCCCCATGTCGTACGACGTATGGTCCCAGTATCTAATACAATTAAATGCCCCGAACAGCGAAATAAACATAATGGAATTTACTTGGAAGCAGCGGCTATGAAGCCTGCGTATCACAAGTAACAGTTAAAAGACTAAATTAAAAAGCAGACAACATATCCTATGAGTAGTTAAACAATACTCAGAGCCTTTTATCGGCCGGAGTAGTGGAACCACCGAATCAAAAATTAAGTAAGAAAACAAAAGAAATAGTCTTCCATTCCATCTGCCCGAGTAGCTGGTGAAAGACTCAACATGAAATTTCTTTCGTTGTAACGCAAAACAAATCTGATACAAGAGGGGCACAGTTCGTACCCATAGGTATACCAACACTTTGTTTATAAACGGTAGTTCCGTACCTGATGGAAATATTATCTAATAATAAAATAAGTTCTTCAAAAACTTCTAGGCAATTCCACATAGTGTAATTGTCCAAATTGCCGTTAGTAAAAATCGCTTGAATATTGTTTCAGGCCAAACATTTTTTTCTAGCATAATTTCTTTGATTGAGAGCAATATGTTTGGTAAGGATGTACATAGTGTTGAAATGTCATAAGTACTTATAGACGAAACTTGAAGTTTGTCAAGAACATCTCCTGAATTTTTATTTGACCAAAATAAATTAATCCCGGCGTTTTCATAAACTTTAGCACATTATTGTTTAACGTGAGCTTTAACGGCAGTAAGACAAGAAGTTAAACGATTGGAGATTTTGTAGTGGTGCAGACACTAGAATTAGAAATAAAGCGGCATTTCTAAGGCTGTTTGTGTACTGTAGGACTCTAGTACATAGTTGGAAGTTTGTTTTGCTTTTCGTCTACTGTAGCCTTGGTGCACCGAGTTATATGGGTCCCTTATAAATCATTCAAATATAATGAGATTGTCTGTTGTGCTTCATTGGCGCCGGAATCAACTTTGATACTTTGCAATCAGATGTTTATGAACCAAACGTCTCCCTCAATAATATATCGTGCCATTGTTCGTTCGTATTAGCAAACAGCAGAATAATATAGACATATGCTTACTAACACTTCTGCTGAGTCGGATCGTTTTCGATGCAATTGGTAAATATAGATATAAAAATCGAACAGGAAAAGCAGCATTCAAGGACGACAGTCAACCACAAACACAGAAACAAAGAATAAATTTAAAGATGAATAACATGCCAATTAAGACATCACAAACACAATATTGCTACCGTCTTGGAATGGTCAGTGGCAAAAAAGACCCCTAGGGGTTTAAACCATGTTCTAGGGTGCAACAAACCTCACACTTATCCCACTGTCAACCCAATAAAACGGGACAGTGTAAATAAAGAAATCCTCGCCATGAACTACTCTCTAACCAACAAGGCAGCAGCATTAATAGTCAATATAAGTAAAACACAAAGATGCTCGTGTATATATAAATACAAAAAGAACAATAGCCTAGAAAGCCACAAAGGAGGTACTCAGTGACTTTGCAGAAGCCAGAGCAACACGAGCAACACGAGAATAAACCATTGAGGGCACCACAAGATAAGACTGCAGACAAACATCAAACGTCACCGTCCTTTTGGGCTTTTGGGCTTAAGATAGACGTTATCACAGGGTCCGCAGCCAGTCCGGTCATCTCACAATCAAAGAGGAAAGCATGCTGTGCGTTGCAAAATGATAGGGCCATAACCTCTTTTGATAAACCTTTTAACAAGTTTGTATGAAAGTGATCATGACCAAGGACCTTACGAAGTTTGTAAATCACGCCACCATAGTAGTCAGGTGGTGATAGTCCTTGTCGTAGAAGAGTTCTTAAATTACTTTTATATTTGGAAAGAAGATCAGGGTTACGATAATACAATTGTGCAAAGGTTTTACGAAGTTTATGGTAACGGTAACCCTGATGGAGTAGCTTTTTGGTTATAGAAAGATTACAAATATTAAAGTCTAAACTCGAGTACAATCTCTAGAAAAACGAATAAGAGAGACACATAGACCCCATAGCGGGGAGAAAGCGTCTGAACCCATCTCGAAAATATGTTGTTGTTTTTTACTAACGTGAATATAGAAAGTGGGTCTTAGAATATATTTTAATTTAATGGAAGAAACTATGTCAGACGAGTTAGAACTGTCCCGTAATAAATCCGACCAGGTGAGCAAAAGCTGTAAGGAAGAAAAAATGTCCCAAAGAAACCACATCACCCAAAAAGCAATTACACCGTAGGTTCAAACTGTTCAAACTAAAACATTCACGTGTTTTGTATAAAAGTTAAACTTGATGGTCTCCTGTAAATACATTTACGAACGAACTACCGAACTATTTACGACTAATACATTTATTAAACATGTTAAATGCTGGCCATGAAATGATGTGAACATACCTCATTGAAGGTTCCATGCTCACTGTCATATGCATACCATCTTCTGTATGGCTCAAATTTCTGTACTATTGTTGTTTTTAAATATTGAGTTCTGCTCAACTCGGGGCTAGAGGGCGTGAACGGTAGCATGCACTTTTCAACACCGTTCATGAACAGTCTCAGTCAAATCGAGACTGCTTTATTTTTTGTATATATTGTGTTCGGCGATTTCCAAATTTCTCTTTTATTACTTTGTTTTCATCAGTTTTCATATTGCATGACTGCATGAAAAATCCAGTTTTTCCTTAAAGCTACAGAGTCCCTATATCAATCGATTTCTTCTTTGTAGGCGTGTCTTTATTTGTAACTTCATGTTCACCAGCTCATGTCGAAATCGAGTATTTAAGCGAGCAAATATAGCACAAGAAATCATTTACTGTATATACATCGACCACTGCACATCGTACCTATACACAGGTAACAGTAATTTTTACAGGAAAAAAAAGTTAGCATCTTTCGGGGCTCGAACACACGACCTTCTGATTTCAAGTCCTGAGCTCTATCCGCTGAACTACACCGCTACTTGAGAAAATAGTATACTAACTACCATATATTATGAGGCAAAATAACTTAACATATTTGAACGCAACTAAATATATATAATAAATATGCAGTCTATATTGTCGCACGTGTAAATTAACATAGCCTGGTGTAATACTGTATCTTATCAATATGACACTAATACTTTGCCTGAAATCAACCATATCTCGATTTGTTATTTAGCGCTTGATGAGTTTGTGTGTGCGCTCTTGTTATTACGTAATGCCTATTTAGTGTTAAAAATGCTACAAAATACCAATAAATAGCAGTGGTCTAGAGGTTCAGCGTACATTTTTCAAATCTTTCAAGTGCAAGGCTGTGGTTCAAATCCCGTTCCGGGCAACTATTTTTTTATCACATATATTCTGGAGCCGTATATTTATCAATGTTACCTGTACGGAGGCTAAATAAAAATGTGAAATTTAACGTATCGATTTCTCCTTATATACCGACTTTTGGGGTGTTCGTCGATTTGAAACTACTTCACACGTGACTCATTCATATTCATGAGTTATTACCAGTTAAAATAGGGACTGTACAGCTTTAAACACGTGTGTTTCATATACCGCGTTGAAAGTTGATTGTCCTCCTTAAAGCTACACAATCCCGATAAAAGGCACACTAGAACTGAACAAATGTAACGGTCATTACGCATGTTGTTCTAAGTGATTACTGTATACGTGTGGGTTCATATATACAACATGCGCACTACCTAAATTCACTGAATATTAATTAGATAAGGCGGTACTGTATGTGACGCTTCAGGTACTTTGTGAATCGACCACTGGTCTTATAACGGGTATAAAAGCGGATTTTAGCAGACGGCATTTTACCACCGAAGTGATGAGACCAATCTTCAATAGAAAGACCTAATAGGAAATACAAGTCATTAGAAATTGATAGGAAGCTAAAGATGTACTTACTCAAACAACCTTATAAGTCCATATTTATATATCCAAAACAATACCTATAATTAAACGTAGCGGCCTTTTAACAAAGACCCTGTCCAACTATCGCGTTGCATCAAAGAAACTATTATATACAAACAATCCTCCATTTTTATTTGTGTGTGTGTGTGTAGTGTATATTGACACAAAACACAAGGGAGACATTGTTTATCGAAATTGGAATATTGGTAGAGGCTCGTAACTAATGGTAAAGATGGAGATATAGTATTTGTTATGTGAAGTTTGCATGCATGGTTTACACATATTAGTAGATTATAAATCAACATAGTTTTTATGAATTCCTCTTAATTTATGCATGAATTTAAATTTTGAAATCGAAAATAAAATGGATAGAGAGACACAGAGACAGAGAGAGACATAGAGAGTCAAAAAGAGGGAGAAGGAAAGAGAGAAAAAGAGAGAGAGAGAGAGACACACACACAGAGAAAGAGAGATACAGAGAAAGAAAGAAAGCGAGAGGGAGGGAGGGACGGAGAGAAAGGAGTGAGAAAATGGGAGAGAGAGTGGGAGAAGGAAGGAGTGGGGTGGAAGGCATTGAGAGAGAGAGAGAGAGTTTCTATATAGTCTTATAAACATAGGCGAAAGAGCACCCCAATGTTTCGGGGTGGGCCCCAATATTGATGTTTTCACGAAACAAAAACAAATGCAACATAAATGTATGAATTGGCAATCTGAACATTAAAATGAGGCATATCCCTTATGTTGGTGTCCGGTGGCATTAACCTCCCTCTCCGCCCTAGATTTTTTTTAATTTCCTTCAATGTGTTGCATTTCCCCCAGGGTCCTTATATACTAGTATATAGTTGTTTTTATGTAAAGTATGTACATTCCCAAAATTCAACAAAGGCAGATACCTCTGTGTGCCCCAGTGTAGCTACGGACCTGGAAAAGCAATATGTTGAAAAGCAATGGTTTATATTCACGGTGGACAGACGTAACGGACACTGGCTGCTCAAAACAGCGTTACCTTGATCCTGGTTACTCATGTAAAGGACCCTGGCGGGTCGTAAACTGTTAAACAATATTTAATATAACTTTACAATAAGACACTTTTTAAAAATGATCGCACCCACGGAACACTAGATGCATTTGTGTGTCTGAATTCATGAAGAACGGGTTATAAAAACAGTTTTAGAAGTGAAAGAACGCGTACTGTTTAAACACCGACGCGTGAAAGTAGTCTAGTTCTATGAAAAGTGTTTATTTCAAAAATGGTGACTGCTATTGGGCATATGCTATGTCTGGACTTATGTATGTTCAGCCATAACATCCATTGGACGTATTTAATACATAATAATATCTACCGATTGCCAGAAGCGTTAAGTTGTTTGTGCATTGCAAAGTAACGGATCCTGTTTGCTCATGGCACTGGATCCTGTTTGCTTCTGACACAGGATCCTAGTCGGCAGTTGCAAACATATATCTTAAAAAAACGACTAGATATGTTCCCCTGTTCGAACTATCTCGGTTTGATATCAGCGGTGGAAGATAAAGCTGCGACATTTTCAATTGGGTGGGGTTTGTGCGGGGGTCAACTTACGGAAACCCTCCAAACATTGGCGAGGAACTCGTACACTTCAAGGGGGCTGGCGTGGTCTACTTGATAGCACGTTGCATTTGACCCGGATGAAGCCTTATCGCCGCAAGTCAATTTCTTCTGTGTATTATTGAGAAAAACATGTTTCTTCTCGTCCGTCCGATTGGTATGTACACCAGTTCTGTGTTTCGGAGTCTATCCTTGGAACAATGTGCTAACTTGATAAACAGTTAAACAACATTCAGCTAAATGTTATGTGATAACCTTTTCAAATCATAGGATGACTCCGATGAGGGTGCTCCACTTGAAATCCGCTAGTGCTTTAAAAGTGGCAACATTCTCAATAAAAATTTCTCTAGAATTATATGTATAAAATAATGAAAACTTGCGAATTCAAAGTTTACCATTGGTAAATGCCTCTTTAAAACTTGTAATTGACATTTTCAGTAAGTATTCGGAGATTATAACAAAAAGCTAAGCTTTTCTATAGGAGGTGTTCAATGTATTACTTTATACTATTGTATTAATTTGTGAATAAATGTACATTAGGAGTTATTTTAAACAAACTATCTAAATAAAAAAACGTTTTCTTATTTGTTGCGTACAACAACGGTGGCCTCTCTATACGACATGTCAGCCTACATTATACTAACACTCATGTATATAGTCTACGTCATTAGTTGTTCATATTGCTGCATTTGTATGTATTACTTGTAATATTTGATTTTTTATTCATTGATGTATTTTGTTTTTAAGTATCATTTATGATCAAACAATTGTTACCTGTTAGGGGCTTAACTAGGGCGTTGCTAGTGTGGTCCCGCGGCAAGCTTCATGAACTTGTTTTATTCCCAGATACGCTGTGGTTCGTCTATTCTCACTATTTCATATCTTATTTGACGCTGACATGTTGATGATATAGTCTGAATCCTTATATCCCCTCGTCCCTACTTTTTCGTTTTGTTTTTTTTGTTTTGTTTTTATGTATTGTGTTGTTTTTCTTAATTTTCGGATTTTTGCAGACAGTGTGTACACAGCTGCGTGCTCTAAGATAATGCCTTTTGAATAAAGCTTTTTTTTAAATATTGAATGTTTAACGGCTCATCAACACAGTATAGGTTATTAAGAGCCGCCCCAGAGAGAGGGGAAGGATACATAGGAATACGGGAACCGTGCCCTACTCGTATTATCGAATTATTTAACGTGCTCGGAGGATAGATCGATACACGAGACAGCCCGGTTTACGTCCCCATTTGACGGACGAGGATAAGGGAAAGTATCTTGCCTAAGAACACACCGACGAAACTCAGTAGCACCACGGAGGATTAAACCCGGGGCCTCCGGTTACACATATAAAAACTGGTTGAGGTCATTGTCGTGTAAAACGGCGACAGAAACCGTCATGCAGCGCGCTGCGGGGAAAGTAAGTTTGGTTAATGTCTATTGCGGGCCCATAGTTTATTTTAAGGTACTGTCGACGGAAGACAGGTCGTGAAGAGAGAATTATCTCAAGGCGCAAACGTATATACACGAACGTAGGTCCGGAGTACATTTGTTTAGCATTGTACCTTGTTCAACATTGACGCATTTAGCCAAACTCACCACCAGATCATATCACTATAACAAGAGCACATCCTCTACATTCAATATTGGGCTGTTCTTTTTTTATTTTCCATCATGCTGTCGCATGAATGATTTTAGTACCGGTGGTCCGGAGTGGTGAGGCACTGTTTCAAGTTCACCTCTGCTGTCGTGGGTACGAATCCAGCTCGTTCCCAGATTTCATGAGGCATGCAGTACTTGTCCTACTTATGAAAATGTAGATGGTCTGCCTCCCCAACGAAAAAATCGACCATCATATATAACATAAAATGTGCTGAAGATGACTTAAAACACCATGCAACCAACAGATTTTGTAGAAAACAATCTATCAACCAGGATCCGGTGCCAAAGATACAGATTGTGTCCGTTGCCAGAATCTCAAGCATTGTTTACAAAGCAACCAGGGTCCGGTGCTCTGAAATTTAGACATGATGTAAATATTTGCAGATGTTTAGACTAAACAGTTATCTTTATTGAACAACAGCAGTTGCAAACCAGTTTGGGAACACATTAAATCAGTCAGAGAGAACATAACATTATGGAAGTTTGGCTTTTTAAAGTCATCAACTTTGTATCGACCGGTTAAGAGTAAGCTTGTCAGGAATTATTCTGCATTTGTTGTACATAAAGAAAATGTATTTCGAAGGATATGATATTCAAAAGTTCCGTCGCATAAAGTTTTTCTTTATACATACGATACTGTATCTTTATGTTCGAACTTTTTGACACCAGTGTCCATTTTCCCTCTGTTTTTTAACAACCTGGGTCCGTTACAAGTGCAACCAGAATCAAGGTAACGCAGTTTTGAGCAACCATGGTCCGTTACGTCTGTCCACCGTGATATTAGCAGTGAGTCTTCGCGATTGAGCATATCTATGTAAAGTAACTTAATTAATACGAAATTGTTAATCGGCCTCCGTAGCGCAGTAGGTTAACGCGCTGTCTCGGTATGCTTTCAAGGTTGCGGACGGGGTTCTAGCCCAGGTCTAGTACTTTTTAAAACATTTTTTTTATGAATTTACTTTTATGAAGAAGTAGTATTCAAATGCCTTTCACATTCGTCAGATTTAAATATTAACAAACATTTGTATAATAGCACGCATACAAGCACGGTTTACGCACACACCCACAAAAGCTCGCACGCAAGAACGATCCTTTTTCCTTTACAAATTGTGACTCTTATTATTTTCCCAAGAAGCTTCGGAATTGAAAAGTGTAACTGAAGGATAGACGGATGGGTGACCTTCATGTGTATACCCCTTCCTCATATCCTGAAAACTACGATTTGCGAGAAGTAATATTGCTGGTCTTTTTCCAACAAAAGAAAATTCCATCTATATAACTTAATTTCAACAGTCTCATTGTAAACAATAATTTCTCCCTATCCCGAGTCAACACTTGAGCATGTATTTCACGTTACACGCTATTGGCTACCGATACACGCTCTCTGTTCATGTATACATGTATAATATGTGTGTGATTTTGGATTATTTCAAGGATATTTTAGGAAATAAGTATATACAATATATGGAACATATGTGGAATACGCGGGTAAGTGTTTTTAATTCTCTACATAGTTATGTATTATACGTTATGCCTTACGCATTTTACTTGTTCCCTTTCGTTCAACAATACAAACATGTATATAGTTACATTGCAGGCCATTAAATATCCTAATCGAGTTGAATAGTCTGTAGTTATCGGATATCTGAGCGAATTGCTATATAAACGTTTAGGCTTATATACCCGTAATCGCTGGGTGGTACAATTTCAAAGTTCCGAAGCGTTTATCACGCCTATTATGCAAATGCCTCGATATACGCTATGACAATATACTAGCCTAAACAATGTAGACAACACAACCAGCATAGAACTTCATCTATAGGCGTTCTTATGTTTAAAATAACTTGAAATGGTATTATTTTATCGGGATTGTGTAGCTTTAAATGCTACTTTCCCTGTTGGATCATTTTATATTTCTTTATACACTTAGTGTTGCATAAAACATGTTGGTCCTAAGTGACATTTTCTTTGTCGCTTTTTGTACACATTTCTTTAAATTGGTGCTTTTTCCAGACGTCTCTTTTTGTCAACTTAAATTGACGCTTTTTGTCCGCCAGATTTATCTTTTCTGCAAAAGCTGACCTTGTGAGGGAAAAAAGCACCGTAATGACAAAGGGCGTCAATTTGTGCAGACAAGAGGCTTCGGCGCTTTTTGTCTTTATGATGCTTTTTGTCCACACGGCGCTTTTTATCCTGACACAATTGACGCCTTTTTTCCGCACGATACTTTTTATCTGCAAAACCTGATGCCTTTTGGCCGTGTATGCAGGCAAAAGCGTCAATTTGTGCGAACAAAAAGAGACATGCAGACCGCGGGGTTAAACTTGGGCACGTCCTTTGGTTCACATGTTTAAAACAGACATATACAGGAAAACATTCAACATATTCTTATCTGAAACGACATTAGCGCTGGCTCTCATAAATAACATCTATCATTAACAAATGGCTTATAGTTATTCATTGAGATCTTTGGAGATCACTGAGTTTGATATTGATATACAGATATCGATCCAGGCTTTAAAGCTTGTGAGTATTGTTTAATGATTTATTTCGCTGTTACATGCACCTATACATTTATTCAGCTTTAAACGTTCAGTACAACGTTTATAGTCTACACACAATACTTTTACAATTCAGTACAAAACAAAATATGAAACAATAAGAAACAAAATTGATTTTAATTAACATTGTTGAAGTGATACGGGAAATAATTCCCGAGTGAGAAAGATTCTTGCGATATAGAAACGAGTGCGTTTTAGCACGAGTGAATTATTTTCCGTATCACGACAAAAATCTTATTTAAACTATGTAATATATATTCTGTGATGAATTTCTTTCCAATCGTCTTTTGACACAAGTATTCCTTCTTCTGTCACTCCTTTGGCGACAGCGCGGAGTAATATCATGACGTCAATTCGTGACGTAATATCGTGACGTCTATCATTTAGTTTATAACATTTGGCTACTGTGCTATCTTGCACACTAGGCGAGATAGCACAGTAGAGGAAGGGATATGTTATAGATTTTCTTAAACTGGGAACTTTCTATAATTCATCACAGAATATATAATATACATGATTTACACAATTTATACTGACGATTATAGAGAAGCGTTATTAGCATTTTAATGGAAAACAGGCTCAAATGCGGTGAAGAAATTTAAACTTGCAGTTCATTTCGAAGTTTGAATGCATAATAAACACATGTAATCACCCATAGGAAATGTTATCTGGTTTTTAATTTAGTATTTTGACTGTTACTTGTGATAGGCAGGCTTCATAACCTCTGCTCCCAACTAAATTTCGTCTATTTTGCTCATTGATTTCTCTTTTAAGGAAGTTGGCTGGGAAAGGACGCAGTGCTGAGATTTGTTTAAGTTGTTTTTAAAGCCTATTTGGTATCATTTATATACAAACATATCAAAAAAGTGGTAGGTCATTAGACATTTATTTTGCACTAGACGTTTTAGAAGAAGATACATGATTCTAACTCCAAACTTTCACTGAAAAGAGTTAGAATAGAGTCAATGAACATTTTCAAAAAACAAATTCATAACATTACATTTATTGAAAACCAACGATTAATTTTCAATTACGTATATACATATCTTTCAAAACATACACAAACAACTGTCGCGTTTTTACTTTAAAAAGTAAAAATACCACCACACATTTAGAAATTTGTTTTGACTAAAACGATAATTCAAGATAAAAAGTATGTTCTAATGCTCAATTTTTTTTAAAACTTGCTTATGACATGAGTTATTTTGACATTTTCACTGTAAAATACTGTACACACAATTTTGACATAGTGATCGAATACAAAATTAGTTCAGTTTTACTCTTATATATGTATTTCACTATTTAAAAACAAAAAACAAATATTCTATAGCAAAAGGATAAATTCTATTCAGAGCTACAAATACCCCCTATTATCTTGCTCATCAATGACGGAAAAAGTATGAAAGGAAAATTATTTGCTTAAATATTGATATGTTAACATTTTAAATGCTACATTATATCCATATCTACTAGAATGCAAAAAATAAAACAATTTTGTTGTCAAATAAATTATAGATATAAAAATCGAACAGGAAAACCAGCATTCAAGGACGACAGTCAACTACAAACACACACAGATACAAAGAACAACTTTAAAGATGAATAAAATGCCAAATAAGACATCACAAACACAAAAGGGTTGACAATAGGGCTACCGCCTCGGAACGGTCAGTGGCAAAAAAAGCCGCTGGGGGTGTAACCAGGTTCTAGGGTGCACCAAACCTCAACCTTACCCTACTGTCATTCCAATAAAACGGGACTTAAAAAAGTAAAACTCATAGACTTGAAAATGTCACTTGCCCAGCCAACATCATTCACACAGGTTGTTATCTCTGCGATACGTTAGTAATGGTGTGTCTTTGAATACTTGGGACATTCTGTCTGATCGCTGCAGGACCGAAAATGTGTTTTTTAGGATCATATGGATGTTAGGTAATTGTTTTAAAAAGGTTAATACCATAGGCACCTTATTATTATTTTTCTCGAAATCTCTCTTAAAAGCTCAATCCTGTCTTATTTGTCTACCTTCAAGAGTTGATTCTCTATCATTTTCCCGATATAGCCGCGTTTTCCAAGCTGTAGTTTAAATTCATGTCTATGTTTCAAGTAATTTTCTTCCTTCTCACATTCCGGATACTAGATTAAGTAGAAGCTACGCTACAGCTAAGTTCCAGAGATGTACAGACATAAATATTGTCTATGGTTTAAGATGTAAGCGTTGTTGTGTGACGGTGTATGTTGGTGAGACTGAAAGGTCATTGCGGGAGAGGATAGAAGAACACCTTAGAGATGTACGCCATCAGACCGACAAACCCATAACGAGACATTTTCAAGGTCATAAAGACACAGACGTGGAAGTAACGGTAGTACAGCGTATTTTCAACGAGGGTCGAACATACAGACACATGATAGAGGATCAATGGGTTTAAAGACTTGACACCAAAGCTCCCAGAGGCTGCAACATCAAGATAAACTATTAACAGGAATTAGTGAATAATTACGAAAAACATAAAAAAAAATTGAATCACTAATTTATGAGATAAATTTATCATGTTTATAGAGTATTTATTATTTCTAATCTTTAAAGAATACTGAGAGATAATTTTAAATTGAATTTCATACTTCTATGAATATTTAGTTTATAGTTCATGACATCATTTTGTGATGAAGTAGAAGGAGTGTTACGCGAAACGACGTAACGTCAATTACTTAACGTCATACAGGAAATGACGTGACGTCGTTATGGTATATTTTATCATAACGTCAGCCATTTAAACAACCAGATGGATTTTATTTAAAAGTTGTACTTCTGTGATTCTTCTTGAAAGAGAACAAGTGTTCGAAAATTTGAAGAGGATTTAACGTTTATTTAATATTGAATTAACTTTTCTTTTGAAAGACTATACATATAATAATACCTCATTGAAGAAGTTTCCATTTTCACCATCATATGCAAACCATTTCCGGATGGCTCAAATGTTCGTACTACTGGCATTTTAAATATTTAGTTCTGCTCAACCCGGGGCTAGAGGGCGTGAACAGTAGCAAGCAGTTCTCACTACCGTTCGTGAACAGTCTCAATCAAACCGAGACTGCGGTAGTTTTTGTTATTTATTGTGTTCGGCAATTTCCAAATTTCTTCTTTCACACTCTTTTTAACAGCTTGAGCGTTTAACTCGCCAGGCTTGATGTTAAGGAACTATATAAGAAGTAAACAGTGAATAATTGAACATATAAAGCAATAGTGAATCAAAACGAATAAACAATGTGTGTAGGTGTGATAAATTAGATTACGTTGAATATAAAAAGAAAGATAAATATTGTATTCTAGGCGATGGTCAGTAGGGAAACTTCACTAAGGCAAAACAAATCATTTTCTATCCATGTAACAAGGAACAAGTTAGGCAACCAACAGTGGTACGAACGTCGGATTGATATTTCAACATTTTAACCGACAAAACGGGTGCATAATTCAGTTAAAATACATGACAGAGTCATGGTTCTTGTCGCAAAACATTGTGTAATGATAACGAACATGTGCGCCAAGTTTCAAAGCCTTTCCGACATCTCTTGTTTGTGAAATGAGGAAAATCTAAAAAATTTAAACAAAAAGATTAACCAAAATGTCAAAACGTATAGACGACAGACAGGCAGACGGATGGACGGACAGACGGTAATTGCAAAACTATAAACTTGCATTTGTTACGCAAACCGGTTAAAAACATGAAGGACGAACATTACTGTTATACATGTAGGTACTAAGCTGAAGCAGTATTGAAGATGCATGGAGCAGCATTTACTTGCTTTATGACATAATAACTGCATGATTTCCCACATTAAAAACGCTCAAATTATTGCAAAATTATGACAAAGGTCCTGCTAAATATATGAAATTCAGTACTCTGATTTAGAAGACTATCATATTTTGCATTATTAAAGTTCTCCGGCCATGTTTTGTTTCATGAACATGTTTATGTTTATTTAAATCGAAATCAATACACAACAATAGATATTTACCATTCACACAGTGTAATCTCTGTGAAGAGCGAGAATAATATTTTATTTGATGACGTAGACAACTTTGAACAGGTAAATTAATCCACAGGTAAAGGTATTTATCAATTATCTTGCAATAGTTGTGCAGCTATACAATTCAGATTTACCTCATTTTCCCATATAGTAACGAAGTGGTAAAAGTAGTATCTACGTCATGCAAATTATACTTTTACATACAACTTAGTAGCGTTTTAAATATATGTTTCTCTCCTGGACTATCAAGAAATGTTCATATGATGTTTAAGAGTTAAATGTTTTAATTGATAATACTACAAAAAGGGTGGCCATTGACCTTTAAGGTTACTATAATGCCTTTTACACATCATTGCATTATATAGGGAAATCTCAAACTAACATAATTAACAGACGTATTATTTTTAAAACACAGATTTTGTAATTAAAATATTTACATACCAGTCTAGGTAGTTGGAACAAGAAATAGGAAACTATATCCATATATAGTTTATAAAAGCATTTGTTTGTCTTTCACAATATTACTTTGTTATGAACAATACACAATAAAATCACACACTGACCATTTTTCAGGGAATGGTCAGTGAACATGTTGAGAAGGATTAGTGTGTTGACAACAAAAGATGAATGGACTGTTTATACGGAAAGGACGCTTTTGTATTGTGAAAGAAACAAAATTGCTTTTATTAACTTTATATTGATTTATTTTACTATTTCTTTCTCCTACTATATTGATTGGTATGTAAAGTATTACATTGCAAAATCTGTATAAAAATAATCTGACATGTGTTAATTATGTTAGTTGGAGATTTCCCAATATAATTCAATGATATTTAAAAGGCATTTCAGGAACCTTAAATTATTGTGTCTGATTTTGCCATTTGTCGTCTTTTCGTTATTTCGCCGCGAAAAGATGACAGAACGAAAAGTCGACAGGACGAAAAGTCGCCAACTGCAGCGCGAAAAGATGACAGAACAAAAAGAGGACAGAACGACAGAACAAAAAGACGATTTAAAGGGCAAAAAAAACAACAGAACGCCACGCGAAAAGACGAAAAGACTACACTTCAGCCGCGAAAAGACGCCATTTGATATTGTCGTCTTTTCGTTATTTCGTGTGGCCTTCTTTTCGTTCTGTCGTTCTGTCGTCTTTTCGTTCTGTCGTTCTGTCGTCTTGTCGTTCTGTCGTCTTTTCGCCTTCCGGTTGACATGCGCATTTAATAACACAAGGATTACACGTTAACACGCGTTTCCCATGCAAATGGCCGCAGTGCCGAAGTGCGCATGTCAACCGGAAGGCGAAAAAACGACAAAACGACAGGACAACATAACGACAAGAGGACAGAAAGAATAGACGACAGTACGAAAATACGACAAAACGAAAATACGCCAAATGCATCGCGAAAGGCGACAGAACGACAAGACTACAGAACGACAAGATGACAGAACGAAAAGACGACAGAAAAAAAAGACGACAGAACGACAAAACCAAAAGACGCCAAATGCATCGCGAAAAGCCGATATAACGACAAGAAGACAAGACGACATAACGACAAGACGACAGAACAAAAAGACGACAGAAGGCCACACGAAATAACGAAAAGACGACAATATCAAATGGCGTCTTTTCGCGGCTGAAGTGACGTCTTTTCGTCTTTTCACGTGGCGTTCTGTCGTCTTTTCGCCCATGAAATGTCTTGCTGTATTTGGCGTCTTTTCGTCCTGTCGTCTTTTCGTTCTGTCGTCTTTTCGCGGCGAAATAACGAAAAGACGACATGGCAGAAATCAGCCACCATATTAAATGATTTTCAAACTTCCGCAATACAGTCATCAATCTATAATCATACTATACTAAACCAGTTATTTCACAAATACCATCTACAATAAAAGTATTGTTCATGGTGAAGTGATTTTATTGTGATTAAAATATACTGATTAACAAGAAATTGTACTTTTTGAAAATATGTTCCAAAAATTTCTTAAAAAGGAAAAGGCTTAATTCATTTTCCCTATTCAAATTGCAAATTTTATAATAAATTATACCTCTGCTTAGAGACATGTTAGAACTACATTTTTTAACCATAACTAATAGCCCGTTTATTGTGTCTTCACATGTTTCATTTTAAGACACAAATATTATACAAACAAAAACTTAACATACATATATTTTGTGCTCATCATTTCATTTTGCCATAGTCAATTACCCGCTTATTTTATTTTATTCATTCTTTCCTTCGTTCGTGCGTGCGTGCTTGCGTGCGTTCGTTCTTTCATTCGTTTGCCCGCCCGATCACTCTGTCACCCATTGGTTAATCATTCATGTTTGCATATATAACCATATGTATATACACACATATATATATAATTACACACAAACACACACACACACATATACAGATACATAACCATACGTTTGCATACACACATACATATATACAATTTTAATTATCCAGTTGCCAATTTTCTATCGTTTGACAAAACGAAGTTCAAGGAAGAGAACAAAGTGATTTCATACAATATGTTTCAATTCATTGTGTAACGACGCTTTGTCTCTCAATGAGAAAAGCAGTTGAATAACATTAATTGAATTTTTCATTTCCTGAAATCAATCGGATAAGAAACAAAACATAAACCTACAGTAAGTGTATATATTCAATGGCTGAAGTATTTTCTTTTCTTGATTTTTTCCACTTGATTTGTTCCTTTGCGGAATGTATTATATTTGAAAAAAAGAGTGTCAGTGGATATCACATTTTCGTCGTATTTATAACTATTTCTAACTTTCCAGACATTCCACTTGGTTTCATATATTATTGTATTCACTATGTTATAATTAATCGGAACGTGATAGAATCCAGGAGCTATGTCTGCGAAATTTAAATTGATTTCGGAATTAAAATCAAGTAATTCTAGAACTATATATATTGATGAACCCGAAACATCGGCTCTTAGTTGAAATTTAATAGGTAGCCGTTTTAAAATTAATTGCTTTTAATCTTGTTTCTATATTAGGAATATAACAATAGTAATTTCTATTACCCAGTATTGTCGTAAATAATGCAGTTATTTAATTACCTGGTCTACACATGACAAACGCACTGCGCTGTAGCTGTCTAGCTTAAAAAATGCACCAATGTTTTGATATTGTTTCCTGAACACCGAGGAGACAGGTTTCGTGTCTCATTCCGCAAACAACAAAGGCTACAACTCGGAAGAGTAAATATGTCGTTGATCGTACTAATATCAAAGATAAAACATTAAACGTTGTAGGTGATTTCATGGTAACAAATATAGATATAAAATCGAACAGGAAATCAAGGACGACAGTCAACCACAAACACACACAAAAACAAAGCACAACTTTAAAGAATAAAGGGCCAAATAAGACATGGAAACAATCAATTCAAAACAATCAATTGTGGTTTGAGACAAAATGTGTTAACAGGTCATTATACAATATTAGAGTGGACAATTATAGGTCAAAGAAAGGGCCATACTTCTATAATCAATTAGGCAATCAATGATGGGTGATGTAGAGGGACATAAGGTCATCAGTTGTTATGTGTACATGAACTTTGGGAACAATCAATTATAAAATGGTTGAGAAAAAATGTGTTAACATGTCATTATACACTAGTACAGTGGAAAATTCTAAGGCAAACAAACGGCCATAATACTGAAATAAATTAGACAATCAATGATGGGTGATGTACATGGACATAAAGTGATCACATGACGTTTGGGAACAATCAATTCGAAAATGTTTGAGAAACAAATGTGTAAACAGGTCATTATACAATATTAGAGTGGAAAATTATAAGCCTAACAAATGGCCATAATTTTGTAATAAATTAGGCAATCAATGATAGGTGATTGAGAGGGACATAAGGTCATCAGTTGTTATGAGTATTTGAAGTTTGGGAACAACCCATTCACAAGTGTTTGACATATGCAAGTATTAACAAGAGACACAAGAGAGCCTGTGGATGCCCAAGAGGGCCTGTGGACGCTCTACTGGATAAAGCTAAAGTTTGTGTATAAAGGGCCATAACTCTGTGTCAAAAACCATTCAACCGGAACATGACGATGATATGCGCAACTGAAACTGATCATCCCTGCCCCGTTTCGCTGAAATCTGGCCAGATGTTCAGAAGAACTAGTCTGTCTGCACATACCTCTGCCAAAATTCATTCAACTGGAACACGGCGACAATTTGCACAACTAGGCTTGATACTCATCATCCGTGCCAAGATTCGTTTAAATCCGGCTTTGGGATCAGGAGAACTAGTCAGAATAAAGTTTGTGTATTAAAACCTTAAAAGGGCCATAACTCTTGTCAAACTATCATTCAATCGGAACACGGTGATGATATGCCCAACTAGGCTTGGTACTCATCATCCTCGCCAAGACTCGTTGAAATTCGGCCAAAAATCAGAAGAGACTAGTCTAGACAAAGGTTGTGTATTAAAACATTTAAAGGGCCATAACTCCGCCAAAATTATTCAACCGGAACACGGCACTGATATGCACAACTAGGATTGATACTGATCTTCCTTGCCAAGTTTCACTGAAAGCCTGCCAGGGCTTCAGGGGAACTATTCCGGACAAAGTGGGTGTATTACAACCTTAAAAAGGCCATAACTCCGCCAAGACTCTTTTAACCGCAGAACGGTGATGATATGCACAACTAGGCTGGTAACAATCATCGCTAAAAAGTTTGGTTGAAATCCGGCCAGGGTTCAGTATAACTAGTCCAGACAAGGTTTGTGTATTAAAACCTTTAAAAGACGACGGACAACTCGCCATCCCATAAGCATAAACATGTGTTACTCGACGGGACGCGACGGGACACAAATGTATTACGTGACGGGACACGACGGGACGTTACGACAACGTGACTTTGTAAAAGTGGGAGTATATAAGTTTATGATATGGCTAAAGCTCTAGGACATATACAGGAGTCTCGGGATGATATTTGGCAGATATGAAGATTGCCAAATAATTATCTATAATTACATACGTACGTTTAGATGACAACCATTTTTACAGAATATACCTCTTTGATAATTTTGTGGTTCCCTTTTCACTAAATATTCGCTTATACACATTATACTATGGACAGTGAAATTAACACTAAGGAATAAATGTTGGTGTCTTTTCTTTTCCATTTTTTTTAAATAACACATTATAGGTGTATTTATTACAATGCAAATATCTGCAAAACAAGTAAACAGAGTCAGATGTTTTTTTTTCCTATTGTGGAATATTTGACCAGGGCAAAGCCATACAATCATGTTAGCTAATCATGATCCTTTCGACCAGATTAGTCATGATAGTGCATTCTATTCATACTTCATCCTTTATGTTCATAGGAATGGCACGCTAATGGAATTGTAATAGCCTAACGGTTACCAAATATCCCGGTATGGTCAGATGATACTTCTGGTAACGTCACAAAATGGAGATTATAGTGATAGTATTGGTACATCATTTCTTTCTTTAATTTTATGCATTATTATTTTAGAGAAGATCCACCTACTTTGAATGTACATAGGGGATACATGATGCTGATTGGACTACCATGAAAGTGTTAAGATTATCAATTCAGCCAGTAGTTACAGCCGTGTTTGTTACATAAACAGTATTTTGGCTTTTTTGCAGATAGGCTTTGAAGGAAAACTCAATAATACAAATAGTTTAAATTTATTGGAATAAACTGGCCATGGCTTCAGCATAATATAACAAGAAACATAATGTGCATATCAAATGTGCAGTCACGATACTTATAACAATTTTGAAAAATGGTCATAGCACAGACCAAGTTTTGAAGTGAATGAAAACTGTACTCAGTGAACCCTGGGTTTAGATGTTCACCAAGCCAGATATTTAAAATTAAGTTGCTTTCCTTCAAATGTTCTCGTAAAATAATTACTACACACTGCTGTGACCGCGACATACTGCCAACACTGTTGAATAGACAGCGCTGAAGCCACGACGGTAGGAACGCGATTCTTAAATACATCAAACCGTCCGCATAAGCCCAACACCACCATTTCTAGGATAATGTACCTGCAATATATATAAACAAACAAAGCAAAGCAGATTGAGCAAAATATATAGTCATTAAAATGGGGGTATGGGTGAGTGGGTATTTTAATAAATGACCGAGATACATGCTATACTTTTGATTTTAATCTTCGTAATTAATATACAACCATCTGCCTACTCGACGCCATTGATAAAGGCTAAATATACGGTGTAGTGTACAAATTACTAAATAGTAAAACTAACAAAAAACAGGAGGGCCACAATCTGTGCAGTCAATTTGACCACAAACTCATGTAAATTAACACCCGCACTACAATAAAAGGATTTATAACAAGATGGGCTTTGAAGGAAAACCCAATAATACAAATAGTTTAAATGTATTGGAATAAACTGGCCATGGCTTCAGCATTATATTACAAGAAACATAATGTGCATATCAAATGTGGAGTCACGATTTTTATAAAAACTTTGAAAAATGGTCATAGCACAGACCAAGTTTTGAAGTGAATGACACTCAGTGAAATGATATATAGGGTCCTATAGAAACCACAGCGTCCGAACGCAATGGCATCGTAGGTCTGCACTGTACTGCAAACAAGGACTTGAAACTACAATGAAAGAGACAAAAAACAACAGAAAGGATGGTGAAGACAGGGTTACCGACTTGGAACGGTCGGTAGGCAATAAGGCCTACTGGTTAGCTTGAATCGATTTTATATGCGCACAATCCTCTCTATTATCTTGTCTTCAGTGCCCAAATAGATAAGACAGTGTAAACAAAACTACATCCGATCGAAAGGAATTCTCTAACAATAAAGTCCACATCCATAGAAACTAACTAAAGATACACATACAAAATAATAAACATGTATCCAGAATCGTACTGAACAACCATAGTAGTTGCAGCTAAAGAGAAAACCAATCTAGGGTACGACCAGAAAACCCAAAGGACGAAAGCTCATGCACCCACCTCCCTTAGTTGGGGCTTCAGTAGGTACAATCATAGAGTTCCAAGAGGTAGTCCAGTCATCGCACAAGCGAAAAGTGAAGCGTAATGACTGAATGTAGAGGGGTCAATCACTAAACATGCAGTGCGCTGTAAAACCAAAGGGTTATATCCTTTTCGACGAGCTTCCTGATTAAACTTGCTAAGCGTTCAGGAAACCCGTCAGACCCCTTTAACTTTCGAAGTTTATAGACCACATCTCCATAAAATGAGGGTTGTGATATGCCTAGTCGCAGAAGTGTTTTAAGGTAGGTCTTGTACTTTTCCAGCAGTCCCTCGTTGCGGCGGTAGAATTTAGAGAAAGATCTACGTAATTTGTGATAACGAAAACCCTGCTGAAGAAGTTTACTTGTAATAACTTTGTTTCGATCATTGAAGTCTGTAACATCATTATGAACCCTGGGTTCAGATGTTTACCAAGCCAGATATTTAAAATTTAGTTGCTTTCCTTCAAATGTTCTCGTAAAATAATTACTACACACTGCTGTGACCGCGACATACTGCCACCGCCATTAAATGGGGGAAGCAGGGCACCTCAGTGAATAGTAATAAATCCTCAGATGGAGGTATGGCTGACGCACTTTACAATCGAAGAGATTTGTCTCGCCAACAACAAAAACATTCAACAAATGACCCAAATATGGTCAACACAAATCATCAAATGACCCAAATATGGTCAGCTATTACATTATCTGTAACCCAAATACGGATTTTAATACATTCATCAAATGCCAAATCATCAAATGACCCAAATATGGTCAGCTATTACATTATCAGAAAGCCAAATACGGGTTTTACCACAAAAACATAAAATGTCTTTAACCTAAATTAGTTAAACACAATATTGCTATTATCATTCAAATAGTACCACTGCTGGGATAAAATTGATCAGCTATATAAAAGCAGTAACTCCAATATGTTTTTTTTTACATAGAACCCCAGCTGGGATTATGATTAGCATTTTATTTTGATGAAGGATAAGCAGATAACCGCAAATAGAGGTTATATATGCCAAAAACATGACTGCACAACCGATTTTGTAATTATTTAAATACTGCCAATACAGAAACAAAGTGTTGCTTGTGTGTGACAAATGTATCCAATCACTAACTGAACCCGAATTAGAAAGGAAATATCCTTATCAGTTCTGCTTAACCTGGATGCTTGATAGCCCACTGGAAGAAAGTTCAATGGGATTTGAAATATGCAGCCCAACCAAAGTTGATATTACCTGCAGAGAAAGTAAAACAGGGCACAAGTCTCAGTAACTGGACTAAACTGAATCAAGTAAATAAAAGCAACTATTAATGCATACCAGAAACCACCTTCTTATGTCGTCTTGATTGGATTTCACACTCTTATGAAGTGATCTTTTGATGCACCAGACATTGCATCATAATAAATGAAATAAAATATTAAAAGACATATAGAGTGTAAAGATAAGATTTGTAGGAAGATTGAAGAGTTACCTTTCATATTTTGTCTCAAAAACAAAAAAATAACTGTTAGTAGTTCCTAAGCTTCACAAATTAGCATGAAGAATATGGACTTTTATGTTTTCAGACTAAACCTTCTAGTCATGATCAATAGGTCGATCATCGGTTATAATCGGTTAGACAATATGAGGCATACATAACATGTGTCTGTTAAGACCCTGAACTCAGAACAATTTCTGATTAATTTCTTATGACAATGTTATTCCATTCCCAACAGCACATATAACACATCTAATCGATATTTGTGTTGGTGTATAACATGCTCTCATACATCTCACGTGTATTTCCTAACTGTTGTCTCCTGTATAATCATGTTTGATTTCTATTTTAACATTAAGACTCAGAAACGATCATCATAATCGGAAGCCCAAGAAACTGATGATCAGTTGCAGTTGATTAATTGGAACATGACTATTTAACGGCCACCCGTTCAATTGATGTCTGAGCAGGCTCCACTGTTTCTTAACCATCTAAAGGCTATTCCAACCAAACATAACCTCATCCAAGGAAGTGATTTCTTCCCCCCACCCCCACCATATCTTTTAAATACAAGTACCAGTCATTGAAGTGAATTTAAGATACACATTACCATGCATAGAAGAAAATTTATAATCGGTAGAAACGAATTTAAAAAAATGTGTTTCAATGAAAAATGTGTTTCAATGTTCATTCTGTTCCATAATGGGATCCAACCGCAGGCGTACACTCTGCAACCCATTAATTAAATTCAATGTTACAATTAACTTCAGCTTTTGAATGACCGCCTATGTAAATATTTATATATTCAAGAAGACTAGAACTAAAGCATTTCCAAATTTACAATATATAATATTATGATCCTTTGACAATAAATTAGGAATATGTATCCTTTTCAAGTAAACTAACCCACGTGTTAAAGGTTGAATGCAAAACTATTTTATCTGCATATAAATAAAGGAGATGTAATAGCGATTGATTTTGACTGCCTGAAAGCCATTTACAACCTCATTTAAAGCAGCTACCCGCCAACAATAGCCACATTTTACAAGGTATGTACACCGGTTCCAAACCCACTGATGACGAGGTATAAATACTACATACAAAGTTTGAGTAACCAAAATCTATAGCCACAATATAAACGAATTAAGTCAGCCATGCTAAACCCTAAAGCTGGAGTGTCAAATTAAGATACCAACTCACAACCCACACCACGGACATTCAAGAACCCGTGAATAACAAACACTCTAAACCGGCACATACACCTAACCACACGACCTGAACATCTGGTAAGTTTTGACAAATAGTTCTATTTTGTGTATGCAAGAACACATTATTTGGTTTTTAAATGCCTCCCTTTATTCGGAGATAGTTATTTAAAGGAGGTTAAAAGGTGTGATAAGTGTTGTATTAATTATTTTATTTATTTTTTTAAATATTGATCATGCATGGAAAAGTTTTATTTCGAGTAGGACATAGCATAGAAGTGCTTATTATAGTTTAGTGACCATGCACATAACTCAGTGCTATATATAGGGCAGGGTCAATCCCAACTGGAATAATACATTCATTACGTCATATCGGTTAAAAGGCGGAGGCCACACAAACACCCAAATAAAATAGATACCGATGCCATTTGATATGCTTTGTGTAACAATGACAGGATAAATAATACTCATCCACCCAATCGAATAGCCATAAAATAAACGATATGAAAAGCATCTAAATTCTTCCAAGGTCTTGGAAAATGGAACGCCACTTACAAATCCATTGTCAATGCATCACCCAGTTCTGGGGATATATTCCCAAATTCTTTACACCAAATATGTTGGATACATTTGACATTCGCAATGTTTGAAATGTCGCTTTGTGATTTACGTTCAACTTGTATAACTGTAAGAAATGGAACAATACATACAATACCAACACTGTCCTCTATGACCTGTCCACAACATCACGCCCGGTACACCCACTTTTTTGACAGGAACTTTTGACTGGCCCTAAGTCAACTTGATAGTGACACAAACTGAAATATAAGGCAAAGTGTTTGAGAGAATGACATAAAATAAAACTTTAAATAAGTGATAGCGATCCAATTATAAATAAGCAGCATCAGCAACCACACCTGTATACAAAACAACAGCTACTATAATGAAAACATCACTGAACACAAACAAATAAATGTGTAAAGTGGATCGCTAGACAAATAAAACTGGACATTTTATAAACCGTCTTATTAGCAGCGGCAGTCAACAGCAGCAAGTTAAAATTAGCTGAAATCAACAAAAACGGTTGAGGTATACTTATATGCAATTTGTTAAGATAACCTATTGCAGAGACACTGCAAATACTGTCAACAACAACCACAATTTCACGATCAGCACTGGAGAGTAAATAATAGCAGCAGCAGCTAAATGTATAGGCACAACGACGACGATAACATCAACTGGCCAACATAATGACTTGATTCAACATTTCATTAACAACATGGTGACAAACAACTTATTATTTATATAATTTATTTTCATAATAGTACTTAAATAATATATGCATTATCAACAGCAAGTTATCATTGACATCATCCTCATAATGACACCAGAGTTTTATTTACTTATATAGTGTTCTCATTGTTATAGCTGTTAATCAGTGTTAGAAGGGACACACGGCAATACTTTTTTTTTATTCAAACTAGCCTCACAATTTATTAATCCAGTATCATTTAGACTTTAAAGTTGCTTGCATAAATGTTTTCTTATTATTATGCCATGTTTAAATATATATTTGGTGCAAAATAATCAGTTATTAATATAACAGAGTAATAACTTCTCAGGTGAATTAAGTCTGCGGAAATATGCAAAACAAATTGCCTTATACATTTTTTCTTTCTTGTTTTCTTTCTTTTTTATAATTAATAGTACGTCATGCAGAAACTCTGACGGGACGCCGTCCGTTTTTAACAATTCAAGAATCGCCTGTGTGCCTTAAAAAAAGTGCTAAATTTTGTACGTAACGAGGTAAACATTTGAACATTTAAAGACAACAACATGAACAACAGGAAGTGGTGTAAAAAACAAAAATTCATAGTCATGTTTTACAAACCACAAAAAAATCTATTCACATTTTTTTTAAACCAACTGACTTAAAGTATTAAACGAGTCCTGTTTCCGGAAGCGTTGCAACATCTGTTCCTTCAGCCACAACTTGCCATCCACCGTTAACCGTATCGCTTGCAGATTCCGACTACGACTTGCCCATGTACTTCATCTTCTTTAACAATATGTAGCCATTCCACCATCTCAGCTGCTAGTTGCTTCACGATCTTCTCACGAACTCTGGAGATATCACCAGCTCCTTCTGTCCGTATCTATTTTACTGGTAGGTTCATCAAGTTCCTGCTGGCTCTGTGACTGTAGTTTAGGCATATTGTATTTCTGAAATAAATTGCTAAAATAATGAACACCTTGCACATTACATCGAATCGTTCAGACAGTGATGTAATTATAAACCTCCGAATGACCTTCACCTAAATTATTCGGTCAACACTTTTGTATATATTAAAGTTATTGATAAATAAACGTTATACTCCCTTCTACAAAGATGATGAGTTATTTTCTTGATGATATAGATCTCGCTCAGCCGTCAACTCCTCTCCTCAAATCGATGTAAATTAAAAGTTTAAAGTAAAGTTAATTCTTCTTTTTCTTCTTTTTCTATGCATAAATGCACGCCTCCGCAGCCCCCGACACTCCAATGACCCAATCAGCATATCTGTCCGTAATATATACAAGGAGATATTGAGATTGTCTTGGCAGACGCCTGATTAGAATGCCTCACTGCGCATTTCCGCTAAGCAGTATGAAGCAGTATAACACCTGCTCCGTGATAGGTTCATACCCGAATCATTCAGACAGTGATGTAATTATAAACCTATCTCCGAATGACCTTCACCTAAATTATTCGGTCAACACTTTTGTATATATTAAAAGGTTATTGATAAATAAACGTTATACTCCCTTCTACAAAGATGATGAGTTATTTTCCTGATGATATAGATCTCGCTCAGCCGTCAACTCCTCTCCAGTTGACGACAACAGCAATCATTTTTTGATGCCGCGTTGAAATATGATGATGCAATACAGCCATACCTTGACTTAAATGTTAAAGCAATCATAATTAATAACAACCTATGAACTGAACAAACTAAACGAGTGTCGAAATTCGACAATCGACAAATGGTTTAATTGAACCTGTCATAGACCTACATTAAAGGTTTATATCCATGAACCGTTCCACTGAATGGAAATCTACATTAATCCTACAGCAGCGGTCATACGTTTATTACAAATGTACATAACGTAACAACACAGGTATACACTTTCAATATGTATATAATTATTTTAATAAATGACCGAGATACATGCTATACTTTTGATTTTAATCTCCGGTATTAATATACAACCATCTGCCTACTCGACGCCATTGATAAAGGCTAAATACACGTTGTAGTGTACAAATTACTAAATCGTAAAACTAACAAAAAACAGGGTGTAAATTAACTCATGTAAATTAACACTCGCACTACAATAAAAGGGTTTATGTCGATAATCGACAAATCCCATTACTGAAAAGTGAAAAAGTAAAAATTGGCTTTGTATCTTTCTATTTATCTATGGAATGTATTCGTCAAATTATGTAAGATTTGGCATGAAGGTCGTATGATGTTGTCTGCTGCTTAAGTATTAGCCATTTTGATACATTGATACGTCACTAATGAATGAAGATTTTGGTGTTGAAAGAGTTTGGGTGTCAATAAAGAAAATCCCTGATACGTTTGCTTATATAATGTTATTCAGGTCAAATATTGCGTATCCCCCGTTTGCTTATGTCAAATATTGCGTATCCCCCGTTTGCTTATATAATGTTATTCAGGTCAAATAGTGGGTATTGGGGGATTATTTTTGGGGAAACGGTATAGGCGCTGAAGATGAATATCTAAAAAGAAAGAAAACTGCTTAGGATTAGAATCGTTAAATTGTGCTTTTACTGAGCATTTTAAATACTACACATCGAAAGGTACATTTTAGCAGCTTGAATTTGATATATTGCACTCTTTTGGTGCTCATACCGATCATAGAGATGATCACTAAACTACCATGCTACCTTTCTAGACCTAAGTGTGTACTTAACTGAACCTCTCTTTAATTATTTGGACAGAGATCTAATTAAATAGAAGATATTGTCTATTTCAATTGCAAAGAGGTACATTTCAGCATAATTAAACCTCACTTAACTTGAACTTGACCTCTCTTGAAATTAGCGACCGGCGTTATGCTAAATTAGCGATTTCAATTAACATGTTATCCCCTTTGAGATGTTTTGAGATTGATTCTATTTTTAGACGTGACTAAAGTCTGTAGAGCCAATGCGCGTTACTAATGTTGCACTTACAAATCCAAATTTAAATTTCGTGCCTTGAATGTGTCTAGATCTAGGGAGCAACAGTTACTTCATTTTATTATTTCTTCGCTCGTCTTGAATTAAACCTCTCCATAATCGAATTAGACCTCTCTTCAATTGAATCGAGCCTCCCTAATTCAATTAAAGAGGGGTATAATTCAATTGAAAAGAGGTTCAATTCCAGTACTGACTTAGACCTCGCTTCCATTTAACTACAACTATCATATTGTACGTGTTTCTGTTGTACATTACACCTCCCCTAATACCTGAAGATTGTTGATAGACAAATTGGTTTAATAGCGTGGTAATGTTATGATATACTATTAATTAACAGTCATTTGCAAATTAAAAGAAATCCATCTCAAATTGGCATTACGTGGTCCGAGTATCAACTTTCATTCCCCATCCAACCTCTTCTCCAAGAAGCGAAAACGGGGTTGGCTGGGGTATAAAATAAAACCTTAATTTCGACTTAAAAATGTGCATGTTGTAAAATTAAAACATTAAATAGGTAATTATTAAACAGGTTATCACATCTTTTGAGTAAAAGGTTATATTGCCGAAATATCTGTTAACAAATCTTCATCGTTTAATGGCATTCAGGCGGGACCATGTAATGGTATCATTAGCGGTGAGGTCGTATTATAGGTGTGGTCTTCATGAGCGCTGCTGAGAGTGAGTTGCAATGGAATCCGGCACATTCATGTTAGATAATATGACACTCTGATTCTGAACGATCTTGAATTTTTATATGTATTATTTTATTTTAATGGACATTAATCAGAAGCGTTGAACAACATTTTTGCAGCCATTACTTCATAAATGATGTCATGAAGGATGTTTACAAACTGAAAGATGTGACGGAATCAGAAAAACTCAGGGAATTATATAGCTGTTTGTATTGTACTTTCTGAAAATTACTGCGGGACATGTATCGTTGTATATATTCAACGTATTTGTTGGTATTGACTAATGGTTGTTTGTATGCATGTGGTATACATGTGTGTATAAAACTTATGTGTGTGCGTGCGTGCGAGTGCTGCGAGTGTGTGTTTGTTAATAAATGCATATTGAAATATAATTATAAATGTGTAAATTTGAAATCCAATAAAGTGGCATCTACCGATATATTGTAGACATGGTGAATGCTGCTTTGGGTAAATCAGCCGGACAGTCATCAACGAAGTATGATATTGTTGCGGATAGGGCAGTAGACGGAAACATATTCACCTGGTCACACACAAGAAGCGGTCAACCATTTGAGCCGTTTTGGTTTGTTGATCTTGGAAGTGTTTTCGAGATCCACGCTGTGACCGTTTTTAATCAAATTTCCAACAGTAAGTGGATTTAGAATACGTCAAACATAAAGGTGTGCACACACAATGACAATGACACATTTTACTTAAATGGTTTCTTATTATGGACCGAAAGATTATGGACAGTTTTCGTCGTATTTCCTATACTGTCAACGTGTTATCAACATATTTAAGTACATAAACTAAGATGCAGATTGACAACTTTTGCTTAATCTGAAGGTATTTACACCGGATTTGTTCTACAAAAGTTTTATCCCGACTTCAATAAATTGCCCTATGTGACAAAACAATTCTTCGTTTTGTTGTGTTTTGTTTTTAACTGTTTTAAAAACAATTATCAGCATAGAGGGTTACCTTAATTTGCTTGCTTAAAAATAAATGGAAAATTAAAACCATTCGCATATATAATGCTTACAGTGAACACATATTTTTCTTTAAGATGTAGCCCGGAGAAAGCGGCCTTCTGTCAGAATAAAATGGCGGACAGACTGTGTATGCAGGCTATCGTATGCATACTTTTTAAAAAAATGTTGATGGGTGATACAGAATAGGTGATGAGTGAAAACATTAAAAGACGTTAACAGTTTGTAAACTAGAACTATCTCCGAAGGTGAGGAATACCCCAGTTTTTTCCAACAAAGGGCCATAATTCTGAAATAAATTAGGCAATCAACCATGGGTAATATAGTGGGACATAAGGTCATCAGCTGTTTTGAGTATATGAAGTTTGGGAACAACCCATTCAAAACTGTTTGTTAGGAATAAGGTATTGCGAAGAAATGCTAGAAATAACAAAGTGTTACGCGACGCGAGGCGACGCAACGGGACGGGACACAAATTGTGTTACGCGACAGAACGGAACGGGACGCGACGCCATGTTACGGACAACGTGATTCCTATATAGCCCCCACTACACTTTGGGAAAGCGGGGGTATAATGACACGATCGCACTGTTAATAGTTATGACATAACCGGTGCTTAACGGAGAAATAATCCTACAGAAACAACAGCACCCGAACGAAATTGCACCGTAGGTCCGCATTGTACCATGAACTAAATATCATCTGTATAGGATCCGTCACCAGGGGAACTGTGAGTGAACACTGTCTTTGCAGTCCGCTATTCACACTTATATTAATCATGATACAATTATAAAATACTAATTTTATTCAAATCGGACTCGGTAGTTCACTTATATAAGCAAATGCATTTTCAGTTTATTGAATGCATATGTTCTGAATTATTGTCTGTGTTATTGAAATGTTACAAGGATATAACCTTTTATATCACCCATAGGTATAAGACAGTACGTTGTGAGAGAAAAAAAGCTCAATTCTGGCCATAATTTTGTAATAAATTAGACAATTAACAATGGGTGATGTAGATGCACATAAGGTCATCAGTTGTTAAGTATATATGAAGTTTGGATACAACCCATTCAAAACTGTTTGCGGAATTCAAGTTATAAAGACGTGTCGTGACGCGACGGGACAAAATGTGTTACGCGACGGAACGCAACAGTACGTTACGGACAACGTTATTCATATAAAGATCCACTTTGTGAAAGCGGGGGTATATACTATACTAATCTTTCATGGGTATCTGGTGAAGATAGGGAATTCCAATCCGAGGTATAAGTGTTTTTATCGGAACCGAGGCTCTGCCGAAGTTCCGATTAATAAACTTATACCGAGGGTTGGAATTACCCATCTGAACCGAATAGCCATGATAGATTATTTTTCTTGCATATCAGAGACATGTTGTGCGTTGACTCCGCAAACTATTAACGTTTTGCATGTTTTCCTGCATACCGGATGTTGGTGCGAAAGTGACTTTTATTTTTACCCATAAAGATAAGACTTCCCATCCCCCATGTAAATAAGCGGATAGTCTTATCCGGTATGCGAGAAATTAGCGTTCCTTTAGTGCTGTGGAGCGGCTGTAAAAAGTCCCCCCGTGCTACGAATCAGTAGTGTTATGTTTTACTGGTCCTTTGGGGCCAACGAGCCCAATATAAATGGCTTTGAAGTAGAATACCGCTTAAGACGATGCTAGGGGGCGTGAGAGGTGTTACTTCTTACATTACTTCTCATGAAAAGACTCAATAAAACCGAGTCCGCCGCTTTATTGTTTTAATTGTGTTTGTTGCTCCCTTTATCAGTATTTATTACATTATTCACGTCAGGGTAATGCAAATTAGGCATAATAACATACACTTTTTCAAATATAGACAACTGCAAGATGTTCTTATTATTTAAATACATCCTCCATGTTCCTTCTTTTTATTAGAATTCATACATAACACCGTGTTTTAACTAACCGTCAATCTTACCTAGTTAATAATTATCATTTAATTGATTCCGGTTTTCTTTCAAGCTGACAGATTAAAAGAGCTGGAATTACATATAGGAGTTACCGAGAGCGACTACATGGTGGTTGGCTTTCATCCGGGTAGCATTGGTCACAATTACACCTATACTCTTAACTCTACATGTGGAAGATGGGTGAAGTTAACAATACGAGCTAATAGTTCACTTTCCTTGGCAGAAGTAGTAGTAATGGGCTATCCAAAATCAAGTAAGTATATTTCAAATGTATGCATTAATTCATTTTATTTCTGGACATATTAATATAGGACAAGAAACGTGGAAATTCCACGAAAACCAGGTATTCCATAAGCTACCGCTCATGAACAGTCTCAATCTAACCAAGACTGCAATATTTCGTATGTGTCGGGCTCGGCCGTTTCCAAAGGTCCATTATAATACTTTTTCTATAAAGTTTCATTCAAATAATTATTTCAATATAACCTACCTATACCACAAGTTTAATTTAAATATCTCAATTATATCTGAAGTTATTGCCTGAAAACGGGTTTTTTCTATTTATATTAGCAGTGACATGACCTTGACAAAGTGTCCCCAAATACAATGCCAAGCTGCCTTTTCACCCAGCATGTTTTGTCGCAATACTTAACTTTTAACAAACGCTACTGAGCGGAAATCTTTTATCTATTTTCAGAAAAAGTGACTTGACCTTAACTCCAGTGACCCCAAATGCAATCCCAAGCTTACTTTCCAGATATACTACCTACATGCAAATTACATTGTTATATCTCACTCCTAACAAAAGTAATTAAGCGAAAACCCTTTTTCTGTTTTTAGCAACAACAACCTTGACAATGACCCTAGTGACCCCAAATGCAATCCCAAGCTTCCTGTCGAATAAGTTACTTACTTCTCTGCACATTTCATCGCAATACCTCATTCCTAACAAACGTTATTGAGCAGAAACCACTTTTCGATTTTAGTAAAAATGGCCGTGCCCTTGAACCCGTGCCCCAGCAATGCAAACCCAAACTTTCTTTCCATATAAGGTACCTACATAGCAAGTTTCGTTGCAAAATCTCATTCCTAACAAAAGTTATTGAACGGAAATATTTTTCCCAATTTTAGTTAAGCGACCTTGACCGCAGTGACCCCAGATGCAGTCGCACGTTTCGTTTCCATACAAATAACCTACTAGGTTTCGCCGCAATACCTCACTCATAACAAAAGTTATGGAATGGAAACCTTTTTTCTAGTTTTATTAACAGCTACATTGACCTTGCCCCAAATGGAATCCCAAGGTTTCTTTCCGTATAAGCTACCTATCCAGCTAGTTTCGCCGCAATACCTTCCTCCTTGCCAAAGTTACAGGGTAGAAACCATTTTACTATTTTTAGTAACAGCGACCTTCACCTTGACCCCAAATGTAATCCAAACCACTATTTCCATATAAACTACATATCCAGCCAGTTTCATGACAATACCTCACTCCTAACAAAACTTACTGGACTTACTACGTGTTTCCTAGCACATGTTAGACAATATATGACCTCATTGGTTCTGGATAGAATGAATGAATCATGTTTTACGGCACGTCGACACATAAATAGGTCATACTGTGCGCACAAACTGATGAAAGATGAAGTAGTAATTAAAAATTAATGTAAATATATAAAGATAAAACTATTTACAAATAAGGGATGATATGGTGGTAATATAAGCTATATATGTAAATCAATAAATGCCCGTCAGTGGGTATATAAACAAGTAAATATATATAAGAACACATTATAATGATTTATATAGTCTGATTTTTTTCAGGAAATCTAAAACAAGACTAAAATCTATAGTATCAAATAACTGTTTCGTAGTATTAACATTGTAGTACATTTGACGCATAGGATCAATTGCTACACATTCCAACAAGATGTGTTTGACCGTTAACGGTGCAAAGCAGGCTATACATTCTGGTAACTGCTCACCTTGTAATAAATATGAATGAGTATTACATGTATGCCCTACCCTGCACCGGGCTAGAACAACTTGATCTCGACGAATGGGTCTACTAGGAGAATGCCATTCCCCAAGTAACGGTTTAATTGAATGGAGTTTATTGTTAACTGACAAATCCTAAGCGGCTTGTCACGATCTACGAATATATGTGTTAAAACAACTTTTAAAATCAGTATAAGGTAATTTGGCATTATATAGCCGCACTATCAGCTCTATCATTACCACGTATTCCTACATGGCTTGGAAGCCAGCAAAAAATAATAACATTATCAATTATAAGAGATTTGTACTTTTCTAAAAGTTGAAGCACAACTGGGTTATCATGTTTCATATTACCCAGTGCTTGAAGTGATGAAAGGGAATCAGAAAATATATTACAAAATGATCATCATCAGATTCCTGAATATAATTTAAGGCACGTTGCCTTACGTTCAGCTGAAAAGATAGAGGCCTTGTCAGGCAGGCGGTTCTTTATACTGTGTTTGTGAACAACATCTGCTGCAGCTACCATATCTCCAACTTTAGAACCATCTGTGTATATATGTTGAAAGTTATTGTATTTCGATTTAATTTCATTAAATTTGCTCTGATAGACAGTAGAATCTGTACTGGATTTGTTACTATTACAAAGATCAAAAATAATTGTTGGTGTTTCCAAAGTCCACGGTGGAATTTGTGGTACTTTGTATTTGGCAATCAAATTTATGTCGATTTCAGTGTCTCTTGATTTTGTTTTAATACGAAGAACAAACGGTCGAATTCGGTTTTCGATTAAAAGGAGGTTCATAACTAGGTTTAAAAACAGTATCGAAAGTTGGGTTTGAAGGGTTAGATTGTAATTTAATGGCATATTGAAGGGCTAATTTGTCCCGTCTATGAGACAGTGATGGTTCATTAGCTTCAACATATAGATTTTCGGCTTGTGATATACGAAAGGCACCTTGATTATGTAGAGGATCGAGCATCTGCAAGTATAATTTTCTGGATAGAACCAGTACTGTATACCTCCCGCCATCCGTAAGAATCGACACTTTCTCACTTGAAAAGTCAAACTCCCAGTGGGATTCGAAACTCGAGTGGTGAGAGGCGAGAACGTATTAGAAACAGAGTCTTTATTATCGCAACCACATGGTCGAAAGTTGGGCTGTAAAGAAACTATTATTCTTACTTCACTACTATTTATATATTTTATATCATTTACTACTATGTCGTATGTTTTATATCATATTATACATACGTTCACTACTATCTCGTATGTTTAATATCATGTTATATATACGTTTACTACAATTTCGCGTTTTTCATATCATGTTATGTCCTTTGTTTTCTATCATATTATACATACGTTCACTACTATTTATATATTTTATATCATTTACCACTATGTCGTATGTTTTATATCATATTATACATACGATCACTACTATCTCGTATGTTTTATATCATGTTATACATACGTTCACTACTATTTCGTATGTTTTATATCATGTTATACATACGTTCACTACTATTTTGGGTGTTTAATATCATATTATACATACGTTTACTACTATTACGTGTTGTGTTTTATATCATGTTATACATACGTTCACTACTCTTTCGTGTGTATTATATCATGTTATACATACGATCACTACTATTTCGCGTTTTTCATATCATGTTATACATACGTTCACTACCTTTTCGTGTGTTTTATGTCATGTCATACATACGTTCACTACTATTTCGTGTGTATTATATCATGTTATACATACGTTTACTACTATTTCGCGTTTTTCATATCATGTTATACATACGTTCACTACTTCTTCGTGTGTTTTACATCATGTTGTACAGACGTTCACTACTACTTCGTATGTTTTATATCGTGTTATACATACGATCACTATTTTGGGAGGTTTATATCATGTTATACATATGTTTACTACTATTTTGGATGTTTAATATCATGTTATACATACGTTTACTACTATTACGTGTTGTGTTTTATATCATGTTATACATACGTTCACTACTCTTTCGTGTGTATTATATCATGTTATACATAGGATCACTACTATTTCGCGTTTTTCATATCATGTTATACATACGTTCACTACCTTTTCGTGTGTTTTATGTCATGTCATACATACGTTCACTACTATTTCGTGTGTATTATATCATGTTATACATACGTTCACTACTATTTCGCGTTTTTCATATCATGTTATACATACGTTCACTACTTCTTCGTGTGTTTTACATCATGTTGTACAGACGTTCACTACTATATCGTGTGTTTTATATCATGTTATACATACGTTCACTACTACTTCGTATGTTTTATATCGTGTTATACATACGATCACTATTTTGGGAGGTTTATATCATGTTATACATATGTTTACTACTATTTTGGATGTTTAATATCATGTTATACATACGTTCACATCTCTATCGGGTGTTTTATATCATGTTATACATACGTTCACGGCTCTTTCGTGTGTATTATATCATGTTATACATACGTTCACTACTTCTTCGTGTGTTTTACATCATGTTGTACAGACATTCACTACTATATCGTGTGTTTTATATCATGTTATACATACGTTCACTACTATTTTGGGTGGTTTATATCATGTTATACATATGTTTACTACTATTTTGGATGTTTAATATCATGTTATACATACGTTCACATCTCTTTCGGGTGTTTTATATCATGTTATACATACGTTCACTGCTATTTCGTATGTTTTTTTATCATGTTATACATACGTTCACTACTGTTTTGGGTGTTTAATAACATGTTATACATAAGTTCACTACTATTTCGTGTGTTTTTTTATCATGTTATACATACGTGCAATGCTATCTCGAGGTTTTATATCATCTTTTATATACATACGTTCACTACTATTTCGTGTGTTTTATATCATGTTATATATACGTTCACTACTATTTCGTATGTTTTATATCATGTTATACGCACGGTCGCTACCATTTCGTATGTTTTTATATCATGTTATACCTACGTTTACTACTATTTTGGGTGTTTTATAGGCACGGAATGTGAGCCCATATCCTCTGTCAAGAATCCTAATAGCTAATAATACATACATTCACTACTATTTCGTGTGTTTTATATCATGTTATACATACGTTCACTACTATTTTTTCTACTATCCCTTGTGTTTATATCATGTTATACATACGTCCACAGCTATCTCGTGGTTTTATATCATCTTATATATACATACGTTCACTACTATTTCGGGTGTTTTATATCATGTTATACGTCAGTTCACTTCTATTTCGTGTGTTTTATTGTATACATACGTTCATTTCTATTTCGTGTGTTTTATATCGTGTTATGCATATGCTAACTACTATTTCGTGTGCTTTTTAACATGTTATACATACGTTCACTACTATTTCGTATGATTTATGTCATGTTATACATACGTTCACAGTCATTTCGTATGTTTTATATCATGTTAAACATACGTTCACGATTATGTCGTATGTTTTACATGTATATCATGTAATACATACGTTCACAACTATTTTATGTGTTATATAGCTTGTTATACATACGTTGTCTATTATTTCGTGTGTTTTATATCATGTTATACATACGTTCACTACTATTTCGTGTGTTTTATATCATGGTATACATACTTTCACTACTATTTCGTGTGTTTTATATCATTTTATTCATATGTTCACTACTATTTCGTGTATTTTTTATCATGTTATACATACGTTCACTACTATTTCGTGTGTTTTCTATCATGTTATACATACGTTCACTACTATTTCGTGTGTTTTATATAATGTGCTACATACATTCACTACTATTTCGTGTGTTATATACATTGTTATACATACGTTTACTACTATTTCGTATGTTTTATTTAATGTTATACATATGGTCACAACTATTTCGTGCGTTTTATATCATGTTATACATACGTTCACTACTAGTTCGTGTGTGTTTAATCATGTTATATACGTTCACTACTATTTCGAGTGTATTATATCATGTATACATACATTCAGTACTATGTCTTGTGTTTTATATCATGTTATACATACGTTCACTACTATTTCGTGTGCTTTATATCATGTTATACATATGTTCACTACTATTTCGTGTATTTTTATCATGTTATACATACGTTCACTACTATTTCGTGTGTTTTCTATCATGTAGTACATACGTTCACTACAATTTCGTGTGTTTTATGTATTGTGCTACATACATTCACTACTATTTCGTGTGTTATATACATTGTTATACATAGGTTTACTACTATTTCGTATGTTTTATTTAATGTTATACATATGGTCACAACTATTTCGTGCGTTTTATATCATGTTATACATATGCTCACTACTATGTCGTGTGTTTTATATCATGTTTAACATATGTTTACTACTATTTCGTGTGTTTTTAATCATGTTATATATACGTTCAATACTTTTCGAGTGTATTATATCATGTATACATACATTCAGTACTATTTCGTGTGTTTTATATCATGTTATACATACATTTACTACTATTTCGTGTGTTTTTTATCATGTGATGCAAGCGTTCACTACTATTTCGTATGTTTTATGTCATGTTATACATACGTTCACACTAGTATTTCGTATGTTTTCTGTCTTGTTTTACATACGTTCGATACTATTTCTTATGTTTTATGTCATGTTATACATACGTTCACTACTATTTCGTGTGTTTTATATCTTGTGCTACATACATTCACTACTATTTCGTGTGTTATATACATTGTTATACATACGTTTACTACTATTTCGTATGTTTTATTTAATGTTATACATATGGTCACAACTATTTCGTGCGTTTTATGTCATGTTATACATATGCTCACTACTATTTCGTGTGTTTTAAATCATGTTATACATACGTTCACTACTATTTCGTGTGTTTTTAATCATGTTATATATACGTTCACTACTATTTCGAGTGTATTATATCATGTATACATACATTCAGTACTATTTCGTGTGTTTTATATCATGTTATACATATATTTACTACTATTTCGTGTGTTTTTTATCATGTTATGCAAGCGTTTACTACTATTTCGTATGTTTTATGTCATGTTATACACACGTTCACACTAGTATTTCGTATGTATTCTGTCTTGTTTTACATACGTTCACTACTATTTTGTGTGTTTCATGTCAAGTTATACATACGTTCGCTACTATTTTTTATGTTTATGTCATGTTATACATACCTTCGTTACTATATCGTGTGTTTCATATCATGTAATGTGTACATTCACTACTATTTCGTAGGTTTTATTTCATTTTATACATATGTGCAATAATATTTCGTATGTTTTATGTCCCGTTATACATACGTTCGCTACTATTTCGTGTGTTTTATTTCATGTTATACATACGTTCACACTAGTATTTCGTATGTTTTCTGTCTTGTTTAAAATACGTTCGCTACTATTTCATATGTTTTACATACGTTCGCTACTATTTTGTGTGTTTCATGTCAAGTTATACATACGTTCGCTACTTTTTCTTATGTTTATGTCATGTTATACATACGTTCGCTACTATTTCGTTTGTTTTATATCATGTTATGCGTACATTCACTACTATTTCGTATGTTTTATTTCATGTTATACATATGTGCAATAATATTTCGTATGTTTTATGTCCCGTTATACATACGTTCGCTACTATTTCGTATGTTTTATGTCATGTTATTCATACGTTCACACTAGTATTTCGTATGTTTTCTGTCTTGTTTTACATACGTTCGCTACTATTGTGTGTGTTTCATGTCAAGTTATACATACATACGTTCGCTACTATTTCTTATGTTTATGTCTTGTTATACATACGTTCGCTACTGTTTCGTGTGTTTTATATCATGTTATGTGTACATTCACTACTATTTCGTATGTTTTATTTCATTTTATACATATGTGCAATAATATTTCGTATGTTTTATGTCCCGTTATACATACGTTCGCTACTATTTCGTGTGTTTTATGTCATGTTATACATACGTTCACACTAGTATTTCGTATGTTTTCTGTCTTGTTTTATATATGTTCGCTACTATTTCATATGTTTTACATACGTTCGCTACTATTTTGTGTGTTTCATGTCAAGTTATACATACGTTCGCTACTATTTCTTATGTTTATGTCATGTTATACATACGTTCGCTACTATTTCGTGTGTTTTATATCATGTTATGCGTACATTCACTACTATTTCGTATGTTTTATTTCATGTTATACATATGTGCAATAATATTTCGTATGTTTTATGTCCCGTTATACATACGTTCGCTACTATTTCTTGTGTTTTATATCATGTTATACATAATCTTGATACCATTTCGTGTGTTTTATATCATGTTATACAAACGTTCACTTCTGTTTCGTATGTTTTATATCATGTTATACATATGTTCACTACTATTTCGTGTATTTTTATCATGTTATACATACGTTCACTACTATTTCGTGTGTTTTCTATCATGTAGTACATACGTTCACTACAATTTCGTGTGTTTTATGTATTGTGCTACATACATTCACTACTATTTCGTGTGTTATATACATTGTTATACATAGGTTTACTACTATTTCGTATGTTTTATTTAATGTTATACATATGGTCACAACTATTTCGTGCGTTTTATATCATGTTATACATATGCTCACTACTATGTCGTGTGTTTTATATCATGTTTAACATATGTTTACTACTATTTCGTGTGTTTTTAATCATGTTATATATACGTTCAATACTTTTCGAGTGTATTATATCATGTATACATACATTCAGTACTATTTCGTGTGTTTTATATCATGTTATACATACATTTACTACTATTTCGTGTGTTTTTTATCATGTGATGCAAGCGTTCACTACTATTTCGTATGTTTTATGTCATGTTATACACACGTTCACACTAGTATTTCGTATGTTTTCTGTCTTGTTTTACATACGTTCGCTACTATTGTGTGTGTTTCATGTCAAGTTATACATACATACGTTCGCTACTATTTCTTATGTTTATGTCTTGTTATACATACGTTCGCTACTATATCGTGTGTTTCATATCATGTAATGTGTACATTCACTACTATTTCGTAGGTTTTATTTCATTTTATACATATGTGCAATAATATTTCGTATGTTTTATGTCCCGTTATACATACGTTCGCTACTATTTCGTGTGTTTTATTTCATGTTATACATACGTTCACACTAGTATTTCGTATGTTTTCTGTCTTGTTTAAAATACGTTCGCTACTATTTCATATGTTTTACATACGTTCGCTACTATTTTGTGTGTTTCATGTCAAGTTATACATACGTTCGCTACTTTTTCTTATGTTTATGTCATGTTATACATACGTTCGCTACTATTTCGTTTGTTTTATATCATGTTATGCGTACATTCACTACTATTTCGTATGTTTTATTTCATGTTATACATATGTGCAATAATATTTCGTATGTTTTATGTCCCGTTATACATACGTTCGCTACTATTTCGTATGTTTTATGTCATGTTATTCATACGTTCACACTAGTATTTCGTATGTTTTCTGTCTTGTTTTACATACGTTCGCTACTATTGTGTGTGTTTCATGTCAAGTTATACATACATACGTTCGCTACTATTTCTTATGTTTATGTCTTGTTATACATACGTTCGCTACTGTTTCGTGTGTTTTATATCATGTTATGTGTACATTCACTACTATTTCGTATGTTTTATTTCATTTTATACATATGTGCAATAATATTTCGTATGTTTTATGTCCCGTTATACATACGTTCGCTACTATTTCGTGTGTTTTATGTCATGTTATACATACGTTCACACTAGTATTTCGTATGTTTTCTGTCTTGTTTTATATATGTTCGCTACTATTTCATATGTTTTACATACGTTCGCTACTATTTTGTGTGTTTCATGTCAAGTTATACATACGTTCGCTACTATTTCTTATGTTTATGTCATGTTATACATACGTTCGCTACTATTTCGTGTGTTTTATATCATGTTATGCGTACATTCACTACTATTTCGTATGTTTTATTTCATGTTATACATATGTGCAATAATATTTCGTATGTTTTATGTCCCGTTATACATACGTTCGCTACTATTTCTTGTGTTTTATATCATGTTATACATAATCTTGATACCATTTCGTGTGTTTTATATCATGTTATACAAACGTTCACTTCTGTTTCGTATGTTTTATATCATGTTATACATATGTTCACTACTATTTCGTATGTTTTTATATCATGTTATGCATACGTTCACTACTATTTCGTATGATTTATGTCATGTGATACATACGTTCACTATTATTTCGTATGTTTTTGGTCATGTTATACATACGTTCACTACTATTTCGTATGTTTTAGGTCATTTTCATTGTTCGTCTTCAGGGCCGGACATCTTCAGGACATGCCCATAGTCGATCATGGTAATAACGATAATAGTGCTTGAGTCGGACTATACATGGAGCTATTAAACTCAATATACAGTTATAATTCTTGTTATTTTGGTTGAAATAGTATCCATGGATTTCCTCCCTTTACATAGCAACGCTTTCGCTAGTTTCCAGTAATAGATAATAAATTCAACCGGCAATTATTGTCCGGCTTAGGGGAAAGTTCAATGCAAGGGCATATTACCCTACTTTGATTGCTATTTTTTATATTTATAGGTAAGTTCATGTTCGCTATGAAACCATCAGCACAAGGACGCGGAAGTATCATCAGTCATCGGATTGCCGGTACGCCTACCCAGTGTTGCTTCCAATGCTTCAAGTCAGGCTCCTGTTTTGGTGTGGACTACAACACCGTCACGAACAACTGCACTCTCTTTGCATCGAATGAAGTTGAAAAAACAAATAATGGCGACATCATGCATTGGTCACGCTTATGCCATTAAGTCAAAATTAACTTCTTAAAAACAACGTTCATGTCACAAGTTCAAAGGCACTACGATATCGCTCACATGCCAAATTATCGGAACCAATCAGATTGCAGATCGTGGCATTTGTTTTATAATATTTAATACCGCAAGAGCATCGTCTACTATGTGCCTACTGAACCAGAGGTTCATTTTTCGATACATATTTTAAACAATACAATGTTAAGATATTTGAAAAAACATATTATACGAAACTACTACGGAATAAATCTGATTGGTTCCGACAATTTGGCATTTGAGTACTCGGCTACACTCGAATACACTTAATAACGAAACATACATGTTTTAGAGATATTCTGGTCAAACCAATGTCTTACAAACAAAATAGCAAAATAGAAAATCGCCATTTCAAACAGAATACGTTTTTTATACGACCTTTTGAAAAAACGGGACTTGTTATGCAATGAGTTTGTCCTTCCAACCCATCATCCGTCCGAACGTAAGATCGTCCGACCGTGAACAGTAACGCATTTCGCGCGATGACTTTGAAACCATAACTCTCACACTATCTAGTGGGAGGAGGAACCCCTATGTATTTAAAGTCAGTAAGTCAAAGGTCACGGTCACCATGACCTTATACGGAAACACGCATTCCGCAAAATAATACCTGGACTCATGAATGAGAGGAGGGGCTCTATTGCTTTTGAGGTCAGTAGGTCAAATATCAAGGTCACCATAGGCTCGTACGGACGTAATATTTCAAGAACTCTAGGATTAGAACACCCACATTCATCCATATTTATTTTCAAATACTGCCCTTTGTGAGAGGGAAAAGCCAGTTCACCGTCACCTCACAATCATTAACCGTTGTACGTTGCCCTTGTTGAGAGGAGGAAATCTATTGCTGTTGGGTGTCATTAGGCCTTTCATGTCAAATGTACCTGACAATGACCCAATTATGAGAAACACTAGCCCCACTGTAACGTTTAACTGAAAAACCTACAATCTTGAAACTTTACAGAAATAATATTCATATTAAAATAATGACTACTATAAATTTGGGGGTTAGTATGTCAAAGGTTACAGTAATACGATCATGAAAAACGGCTTCATTGCTGTAATTTATTTACTATTATACATACAATCTTGAAACTTAATACAAATAGTATCCATTCTGCAATAACGATTCATATTGATTTTATGGTTACTATATATGAAATGCTTAGGTGACTGACCTGATCGTTAAATATTGTTTCGTGGAAGTTATCCATGAACTATTATGAACTACAATAATGAATCGTTACATCTTACACGTTTTTGTAAGTAGGTAAAAGGTCAAGGTCAAATTGACTTGACACCTAGAAAGTACTGTTTATACTACACGCACGTTTCCGTAACAGTGTGTGTGTGTGTGTGCGTGTGTGCGCGCGCGCGCGCGTGTGTGTGTGTGTATGTGTGTTTTAAACGTCTGTCCCATTGTTAACATAGGAAAGTGTCTACGATGCTTCACAAAGTGTTTGTGTGCGTGCGCATGTGCGTGATAGTGCGTGCATATCCTTCATTTGAGCGTTTCACTGAAACTAGTTTGGTATATATTTACTATATAGGGTGTGTTCAAGTGTTTATGTGCGTGCGCATTTGCGTGTTAGTGCGTGCATGTCCTTCATTTCAGCGTTTTACTGAAACTAGTTTCGTATATATTTAAATTGAATGTTTCAATTTATAGATTGTATAGTGGTTGTTCATCATTTGTAAACGGCAGTATAATGGAATTAATGTGTTTAGTGATCAACATTTTGAGGAATTTGGACATTTTCACTAAAAACGTTTTACAATCTGTTTTTGGTTTTGGTTTTGAAGCATTGGTAACAGCCATACCATTCAATACATATATATATATATAGATACACCAACATGAACAAGTATACTGTTTATTTAATACTGTTTTATTACCAAAATGGTACCAGTATCTTATATTACTATCAGTTACGCTCAGAGATATGATTTTCCAAATACCAACGAATCGGGTATAATGGGTAATATCGGCCTTAACAAGCGGTCGTAAAGGCCACGAAGGCATAAGATAGATTGCTCTCGATTGCAACTATGGGGTAGCTTGGTCAAGTGTTATCGACCCTATATTGTAAATTGTTTTCTGGAAAATAACTGAATTTTGGATCATCGAAATTGACATCAAAATCGTTCACCTATCTTTTGCATGACAAGGCAAGTAATAGTGTGTTTTCTTGATGGTTATTAGTTTTCTTCCTAATAATTGTTGTGAAAGGTAAAGACCACCGTGAACTTTAAATATGTTTTAATAGATGCATGTGTTTTTATTCGGAATGTATTTGGACTCTTTATTATCACGGGGTTAGATGACATTCCTAAGTGTTTATTTTAACACCTAGGATTTTCACTCATTAAAATTATTATTATTGAATGAACTTGTATTGTCTTTGACATGAATGTGTTCATAAAAACATAATATACACAGCGTTTAAATGCAGTCTTGCTCTAGGTCTCACACCTATATTATCTCCCCTGAAAGCGGACGGACCTAAAGACAAATAGAAAACAGAAAATAATTCTATTTTTTCTCCTTTTTAGGCAATTTTTAATTTGAAAAGTAGCGTTTTCTTTGCTTTATCATACATCTACAGTGTAAAAGACAGATGATACAGAAAATCCCATGTTGATATAACTTTTCATTCAAATTTCAGAAGTGTTTAACCGAAGCAGCATATATTCAGCTACATGGTGTATGAATTTTGTATTTTCCATAGGGGTCACATAAACATGAGCAAGAAAAACAAAACCTGGCTAACTGATGTATTTTATTGTTTTAAATTACTGGTCTTGCATTTATTGTTACTTTTGCCTTCTTGTTTTTCTGTTTGCTTGTTTGTTTCTGTGTTTTGTGTTTGACTGTCCTCCTTGTATGCTACTTTCCCTGTCCGATCTTTTTATATTTCTTCTTTGGCTATACTGCTACTCAGCTTTGAAGCTCAGATGTTGGAAACGGCTATACAGTAACCCTGTGGGAAATTTAATTGAGGTGTGAGACCGCTACGAACATATACTGCGTGAATGCGTCCTATTCGTATGATAGTAGTTTGCGAGGGGATTGCATTGTTTCTTTTGTTGTTGTTTGTTTATTTTTACATTCATGTGCACACTAAGTATATGAATATGAAGACAAGTTTATGATAGACATGTTGCACAGAGGTCACTATATATAGATGTGCTACGTATATTCATAACAATAGCAAAGGAGCCGAAAGGCCAGTGAAGATGCCCTTCCAATATTAGTATAAGGGCTTCATGCATTTACCGCTTCCTTCAAATATTTTGACAGGATGAAACAAACGAATATCTCCCCGTGTTGACAATATTATTTACCTCCTTCCTCTCAGCAGTCAGGTTTGTTATACTAAAATCTGCCATGCAAAGGTTTATCTTTGCTCCCGCATACAAAATATTTGAAACGCTCCTATGCCATTGCCTTAATGTTATTTAAATATATATAATCTACATAATAACGCTTTCACTTGACTAGGTCACTTTAGCCAGAGCCGCACAGATCACCACTCTTTGTCCGTCGTTATCATTTGATTTTCAGAAACCACTAGACGTATTTTGACCAAAACTTGTATAACGAATTAACTTATATTCAACTTTGACTAATATAGGGTTTTAAATACCACTTGCTTTAGCCATAATTATATGGATCCTCCGTATACATTATTAGCTGTATCAAAAGTCAAAATCGGTCAATTATATGTATAACATCACATAACAAACATTAACGTATAACATACACAATATCTCTTTTTCTAGTCTGCACATATCAACACTACATGTAACACTCACTTATTCATTTACGTTCTCATATTTCTGAGGAAAATACTTCTAACACTCACACCTTGTTCATATTTATGAGGAATGCAATGCTTACACATGTATTCTTACACTCACATCTTGTTAATTTTTTTGAGGAATACGCTTCTGACACTCACATCTTGTTAATATTTCGGAGAAATGTAATTCTTACACTCAACTCTTGTTTATATTTTAGAGGAATATGTTTTTAGCACTCACCTCTTGTTCATATTTTTGAGGAATATTCTTCTAACGCTCACATCTTGTTCATATGTTTGAGAAGTGTAATTCTAACACTCACATCTTGTTCATATTTCTGAGGAATATTCTTCAAACGCTCCTCTCTTTATCATATTTCTGAGGAATGCAATTCTAACACTCACATCTTGTTCCTATTTATGAGGAATGTAATTCTAACACTCACCTCTTGTTAATATTTTTGAGGAATATTCTTCAAACGCTCCTCTTTTGTTCATATTTCTGAGGAATATATTTCTAACACTTACATCTTGTTCATATGTTTGAGGACTATAATTCTAACGCTCACCTCTTGCTAATATTTCTGAGGAATGCACTTCCATCACTCACCCCTTGTTCATATTTGTGAGTAATGTAATTCTTACACACACCTCTGGTTCATATTTCTGAGGAATATAATTCTTACACTCACATCATTTCATATTTCTGAGGAATGCACTTCTAACACTCACATGATGTCAATCTTTCTGAGTATTGTAATTATAACACTCACCTCTTGTTCATATTTTTGAGGAATATAATTCTAACACTCACTTCCTGTTCATATTTCTGAGGAATGTAATTCTTACACTCTCTTCTTGTTCATATCTCTGAGGAATGTAATTCTCACACTCACTTCTTTTTCATATTTCCGAGGAATGTAATTCTTACACTCACCCCTTGTTCATATTTATTTGGAATGAACTTTCCCTTTTTATTTTGGATATGTGTTTGTATTTTAAGTTTGTATGCACTTATGTAAAACATTATAATTTATATGGTTTCCTAACAGAGTACATCGCGCTGTCAGTGAAAGTTGTCACCGATACCCGAGCCGTTAAGTTGACATTTTTACCCGAGCTATTGTATTGATATGTGTAAATCACAAAGCCTGTCACGAGATGTTCCGGGTCTGTGAAAAACTAGATGTCATCGGTGCCATTGTCGATAGGCTGATATTTGTAACATAATTTATAATATGTGATAACAATTTTCATAAAGGAATAGCATTTCATAAAAATGCAAAAAAAAAAGCACTGACACTTATGAACAATTGAATGCTTTGAATTACATGAATATGGTTGCAACCTATACTTATGCATTTCATGTTTTAACGAAACGTGTAAATATATTTATTTATAATGTTGTTTTTTATTCATCATTCCTCGTAAATTTAAATATAAATGTGTCTATGATATGGTCCTCTCATGTGTGATTTGATACAACATGAAGACCCAATTAAAAGGTTGGTCGGGACAACCCATGTATACACTTACGCATAGGAGTTTTAAATTACTTTATATTGCATTATTGTTTATTGCATTTACACTTTTCAGAGCACTATATGTATCGAGCTTTGTTATTGTTTGTATCGAACATTGTTATTGTTTGTATCGAACATTGTTATTGGTTGATCGAACATTTTTTATTTAATTTTTACTCTTACTTTCATTGGTTTAGGAGCCGGGATATAGGGGGCGCTCCAAATAGTCGGACAGAGGGTGAATTGTGAAATTTGTCCCGCCATATCTTTCTGCGAAAAACGTAGATTTTCTACGAAATTAAGATTAAGTTTGATGAGAAGAGAAATAAAAGGCTAAATATACCGAGCACGAATAAAAAGTACCCCTTTTTCTTTTCCTTGTTATATAGACAGTAAAACAGGAAATAACAAATGATGTATATAGAATAATTAGATCGACCACTACCAATGGTCCTAACAAAATATGTTTTTGAAAAGTTTAGTAAACCAGAGAGTTATCCCCCTTATTTTTAAACCATGCATTTTTGGTAAAAACACATACAATGTGCAAATATTACATCATACGTCGTTGTTGAAAACAAATCACAGAAAAACACCACACCGACTGTGTAGGTAGCAGCTTTAGATTATCATAAAATCATCAAATTATCTCCCTTTAAGGTTAAAAAAAGGAGTATTGCTTGGCAAAATGTTAAAATGTTTAAAGGAATATTTAGTACTAAGGGAAGTGTGCTTATAAACATCAAAAATTGTAGAATTAAATATCTCCTCAAGCTGTCAGACGCCCTTAAAAACTGGCTTATGAGAATATCAGCACAAATGGGTTTACGTTTTTTTTGGTGAGTGTATATTTAAAAAACTCATTTTAACCCTCTATTCGCCCATACTTAAACCTATTTGTAAAGCTCCAACGCCAATGACTTTATAAAACATTTATCAGCCATATGATACATGTTGTGCTTGGGCTTAAAATAAAATGCTGGTATGTTAAAATGTGTTATTTTGATTATCAATTGACGTGTTGGCCTGTACATAAACAGTATATGTTACAAATTATATGATTTCATATTGGATTATTAATTAGTCTGTCCATGCACATTATAAGCTGTATCAAAAGTCAAATCAGTCAATTATATGTATAACATCACATACAAATATGACCACCTGACTTTGGACTAATAAATGGATCAATATGAAAGCACCTGATCAATGACTGTTTTATTAATCTGTATTAGTTGGGCTAATATTGGCAGTATTGGTCTCGTATTGGCCGTTCGTGGTACATACCGAATAGTACAAGCAATAATGCATTCTTGTATATGTATGTAGGTTGCTGTCACGTTGTCACGTGACATATATTTGTGCGCATTGATGCAAAAATGTATTGACTTCATAGTTCGAATGTTGAAGTATAATAATGTGCGATGTAACGCTGAAGGAATTACGATTCTAAGAATAATGGAACGGTCCAACTGGACGTGTAGCATGCAAACAAATCAGTCACTCCAAAAGAGGTTTAATTACAATAATAACAGGAAAAAAACATTGAGAATACAAAACATATGTTAACTAAACATCAAAAACATATATGGGGTTGTCAATAGGGGTACCGCCTTGAAACGGTAAGCGGCAACCACTAGGCAGTTTAAACCGGATCAAGGGTGCATCAAATCTCACTTGTACCCTGTCATCATCCATGTAAAACAGGAAAGTGTAAATCAATGAACTCCCAGCTATGTGTAACTATAGCATTATATATGGCGTCCATACTTAATACAGTAAAACATTCTAACTTGTCATGAATGAATGTAGGTCATATTGTAGGCAAAAACGACAGATGAAAAACAAAACAAACAAAATGGTAAGTAGTTAAAACGAATTGGATACATATATTGTTAAAACTATGTACAGATAAAGAAGGGCATGGTAAAAACATGAACTATCATGTAGATCAACAACTGCCCGTCAACGGGTTTGTAAATGAGTAAACAATTATTGCATACTATTAATTTGGTAGTGTCTTCGTCGCATAGGATAAAAGTCCGCATAATCTAACAATATCTGTTTGAATGTTAATGGTGTAAAACAGTGTATACATTCTGACAATGTCTCACCTTGTAATACATATGAAGAAGTTAAACGTGTATGCCCTTGTGTGCACCGGGCTAAAACAACTTCCTCTCGACGAATAGATCTTCTGGAAGGAAGCCGCTTAAAGCCAACGTCACCTCTCGGTATCTGGATGACATACTGAACATTGACAACCCTTTGTTTCCAACTATGGTTCATAATATTTATCCTAAAGAACTTCGGCTTAATAAAGAAAATATATCTGATAATAACGCTTCTTTTCTTGATTTAGATCTCTCGATTGAAAATGGTAAAATAATTAGCAAAATCTATGACAAGAGAGATGATTTTAATTTTGACATTGTTAATTATCCCCACTTGGATGGGGATGTTCCCCGAGCAACTTCTTATGGGGGTGTATCTGTCTCAACTTAATCGTTTTTCTAGAGCTTGTACTCGAGTTGAGGACTTTAATATTCGTAATCTTTGTATAACTAAAAAGTTACTCAATCAGGGTTACCGTTACCATAAACATCGTAAAACCTTTGCAAAATTTTATTATCGTAACCCTGATCTTCTTTACAAATATAAGTGTAATTAAAGGACTCTTCTGCGACAAGGACTATCACGGCCTGACTTCTATGGTGATGTGATTTATAAACTTCGTAATATTCTTGGTCATGATCACTTTCATACTATCTTTGTTAAACTTGTTAAAAAGTTTATCAAAAGGGGTTATGACCCTATCATTTTGCAACGTACTGCATGCTTGGTGGTGGATCCTTTTACAGTTCGCCACTATGCTTTCCTCTTTAATTGTACGATGACCGGACAGGCTGTGGACCCTATGATGAAGCCTACCTAAAGCCCATTGGGACGGTGGCGTTTGATGTTTGTCCATGTTCTTTCTTGTCGTGCCCTTAATGGTGTATTTTCTTACTGCTCTGGCATCTGCCAAGTCATTGAGTACCTTCTTTGTGGCTTTCTAGGCTATCAATTTTTTGTATTATATTTACACGAGCATATTTGTGTTCTTAGTATTGTTATAAATACTGAATGTCTAAGACACTCAAGTGTTATTAAAGCTATAACAATGTTGATCTAGCGCGATAACTGTGATGCGCGAGAGCTCATGAAGATGATGATGCGCGAATTCAATGGATGATTGTCATCAAATGCCTTCTGTAAGGGTTGATGACGCGATGCAATGATAGTTAACCTCCACTGAGATTGTGAGTGATATTCCTCCAGTGAGGACTGGTAACGGGCCCACCTTGTGTCCCGGGGGTTGTCGTTAGTAAAACCTGGCCATGCTGCGCAGGTACGGGGACCGTCTCCACCGCTCGTAAACGTTAATCGTGGAAGCTTAGCTCCACTCCTGGATATCCAAGCCTAGATGGCTTACTCCAACCCTGGATGGCTTATATCCTGGATGGCTTATCTCCAACCCTGGATGGCTTATTTCCAACCCTGGATGGCTTAGGCACATGTTGCCTATGAATTTTGCCGTCCAATCTCTGTTCCAACAAAGTACTATCGATCATCCCGGCGAGAGCTAGAAGACAATGGGTTTATAGCAAACATTGCGCCCAAATCATTATTTCCCCCGTTCAGTCCGTGACAAACGTGGCTAAATCTGCAGTATTGAATCTACACGAGAGGCCCCTTATACAATTTTGCCGTTTAAGGAAAATATACCTATACGTTTACATGCATTAGCACAAACTAAACTTATGACACGGCCTCTCTGGCGGCCACTTAAAATGTGCACGCTTTTACGTGTTACATGAATCGATCATGAATATTGTGAAATTGTTTCAACTCGAACAATAGATTTGGGTGTAACCAATAACTTACAAGAGATATGTACGACCAGTACGCTCTACCCGTGACATTTTGTGACAGACCCTTTTACAGTTCGCCACTATGCTTTCCTCTTTAATTGTACGATGACCGGACAGGCTGTGGACCCTGTGATGACGCCTACCTAAAGCCCATTGGGACGGTGGCGTTTGATGTTTGTCCATGATCTTTCTTGTCGTGCCCTTAATGGTTTATTCTCTTACTGCTCTGGCTTCTGCAAAGTCATTGAGTACCTTCATTGTGGCTTTCTAGGCTATTGTTGTTTTGTATTATATTTACACGAGCATATTTGTGTTTTACTTATATTGCCTATTGATGCTGCCTTGTTGGTTAGAGTTTAGATCATGGCGGGGATTTCTTTATTTACACTGTCCTGTTTTAATGGGATGAAAGTAGGGTAAGTGTGAGGTTTGGTGCACCCTAGAACCGGTTTAAACCCCCAGTGGCCTACTTTGCCACTGACCGTTCCAAGGCGGTAGCCCTATTGTCAACCCTTTTTGTGTTTGTGATGTCGTTTTCATTTATTATTGCTTTTGCCTTCTTGTTTGTCTGTTTGAGTGTTTGTTTTTGTGTTTTGTGGTTTACTGTCTTCCTTGAATGCTACTTTCCCTGTCCGATCTTTTTATATTTCTTTTCACTAGCAAAGATTGACTTTCGTAAGTCCAGCTTCTGGATATTACCTTCAAAGCGTTTTACATGTTAGAGGCATTATTCTAATACATCGTGCTGGTGCAGTGGATAGCACGATGGACCTCGAATTCAGATGACCGGGTTCACGGCTCCTCGACGCCATTGAATTACTTCAGCCTCGTCCGTCGGATGGGGACGTAAACCGGGCGGATCCATGATCTACCAAGCTTACAAATTCTCATTGGTGATTCTTTGACCTTTGAGCAGATTTAATTTAGGGGAGAAATCATTACGCAAAACACATAAATGATCAAGTATATATAATATAAAAACTACTTAAAAAGTCAAAAGGTAAGTACTAACAGGCTTGGCAGAAGCCAGAGCAACAAGTGAACAAACCGTTAAGGGTATGACAAGACACGATTTAACAAATATCAAACGCTACCGTTCTCTAAGGATGTAGGACGTCATCCTAGGGTCCACACTGTCCGGTCACCGCAGAGTCAAAAAGGAAAGCATAGTCACAAAGCAAGTCTGCATACTTTTCCCCTTTTCAGTATTTATTAGTGTGAACATGAAAACGACCAATGATGTTACAAAGTAACGTCACCATAGAAGTCAGGCTAGGATAGACCTTCGCAGAAAATTCTTAAATCACTTTTTATAATTTAAAAGTAAGTCAGAGTTACCCAGTGGCCTACTTTGCCACTGACCGTTCCAAGGCGGTAGCCCTATTGTCAACCCTTTTTGTGTTTGTGATGTCGTTTGCATTTATTATTGCTTTTGCCTTCTTGTTTGTCTGTTTGCGTGTCTGTTTCTGTGTTTTGTGGTTTACTGTCCTCCTTGAATGCTACTTTCCCTGTCCGATCTTTTTATATTTCTTTTACAATACTACAATTTTTCAAAGGGTTTTTCCAAGTGGATGGCGGAAAACAAAGAACTAGCCTTGATGGAGTAGTATAAATCTACAAATGATACAAGCGCTCAACTCGAACACATACAAGCTCTAAAAAATACAGATAGTTTGAGAAACATAAAAACTATAAGAAGCTCCTTGGGGAAAATCTCCGTTTTAATTGGAATAATTAACAATGACAAAACTGAAGTCATCTCTTTTGTAATAGATTTTGCTTAATTAAATGAGAGATGTAAATCCAGAAAAGAAGCGACAGTTTCCGAAACATTAGCATTCTTGAGTTGTTTCTTCAGGATAAATATTAGAAATGAAAGGGCTGTCAATGTTCCATGTATCATCCAGTTACCAAGAGATGTTGTTTTTATGCTTCGATCACCTCTGCCTGAGTATCTAGCGAAAGACTACACATGAAATCTCTTGAATAACAAAGCATCCCCGTCCGGTTAATGTGACCACTGCAAATTCCGCTGAGACAGTGAATTAGAGCCCTGCTTTCGTGTCCACTCTGTCATGTTATGTAATACTCATTAAAGGTCGTCATCATGACGCGTGTAAACGTCGAATTGAATTGGGGTTTTAAGGCGCATCAACATATGAAAGGTGTAAACGTCGAACGTGACTGCATAGTAAATGGAGTGTCTGCTTAAGAATTTGAAGCATCTGTCTCCAGTTCTACATATTAGAATTGTATAGGCCCATTCCCCATATTTTAAACGAAGGGTGAGTCTGGAAGGTTGATTCCTGTTTTGCGCCATATAACCGTTCTTGTGTTTTGTGTTTCAATTCAATCGTCAGTTATAGCAAAACACAATCAAAAATACTGAAAAAGTGATCCCTTGGAAGCAACAAACACAAATAAGAGAGAAAAGTAGCTGACTCGGTTTTATTGAGTCTGTTCATGGGAGGTAATTATAAGATGCAACACGTCTCACGCATCCTAGCAACGGCTTAAGAGTAAATGGAGTCATTTAAATGTCATTGACATGCCTAGTATTTTTCGAGATACTCATGTAGTTGATTCTATCCCAAAATATTTCAAAAATTCTGAAAGTCCTGTAATTTGTTATAAGTATAAAAAGCCTATTAGAAATATTATTTTTAACTACAACAAAATAGTTTCTGACCTTGATATAGTACATAATACTCCTAAGGAATGTGAATGCAACACATCAAAATTTTGCTATGCTCCAGCAGGTCATGTTATCACTGGTAATTTTGATATTATTGATAAACGTATTCGGCATTTGTTTTCGAAAGGTCCTAAATATAGATTACCTTCAACTATTGATTTTAATGCCTGTCGTGCCCAGATCGCCCACTCCATTGAAGCTTTTAGTATCAAATGGTGTCGTAGAGAACATGCGGACCCAAACTCACTTTCTACTTGGAAAAAGTCAATTCTGAAAATTATAGATACACGTATTAACTTTTATAATGCTAACCCCTCTTTACTTCCTCCGAGACCTAGGTTTTCCTTTCGTAATTTAAAATCGGGAATTCAGGAATTTCATAATAAATTTGTTTTAGTTCCTGCAGAAAAAGCAGCTAATAATGTAATTATTGTTTGACGCCTACATTACGTCAATGTTTTATCTCTGGAACTCGGCAGCACCAATTCGTATACTCCAGTTAATTATACTGAGGATGATGTTGTTTCCGCACATATCACTCGGTGCACTACTTTCAAGGCTGGTGTAAACGATAAGCAAAATAAACTGCCTACTATGTACTGGATTCCTAAATTACATAAAAATCCATATAAGGCTCGCTTTATTTCTAATTCTAGTGTCTGCACCACAACAAACATCTCCAAACGTTTAACTTATTGTCTTACTGCCGTTAAAGATCACGTTAAACTATATTGTGATAAAACTTATGAAAACTCTGGGATTAATTTATTTTGGTCTATAAAAAATTCAGGAGACGTTCTTGATAAAAATTTCAAGAAAGGTCAAGTTTCATCAATAAGCACTTATGACTTCTCTACACTATATACAACCTTACCACATCACCTTATTAAAGACAAGCTTATTTCTCTTATTCAAAAAATATTTGCTAGAGAAAATACTACATTTTTGGCATGTAATAATATAAAAGCGTTTTTTACTAACGGCAGTTTTGACAATTATACTATGTGGACTTGCTATGAAGTTTGTGAAGCGCTCATCTTCCTATTAGATAATATTTTCGTCAGGTATGGAACCACCGTTTATAGACAAATTGTTGGTATCCCTATGGGTACGAACTGTGCACCACTTGTCGCAGATTTGGTATTATTTTGCTATGAAAGGGATTTCATGTTGAGTCTTTCACCAGATACCCAGGCAGATGTTATTGAAGCCTTTAATGACACCTCTCGGTACCTGGATGACATATTGAACATTGACAACCTTTTCTTTCCAACTATGGTTAATTATATTTATCCTAAAGAACTTCAGCTTAACAAAGCTAATACATCTGATAATAACGCTTCTTTTCTTGATTTAGATCTCTCGATTGAAAATGGTAAAATAATTAGCAAAATCTATGACAAGAGAGACGATTTTAATTTTGACATTGTTAATTATCCCCACTTGGATGGGGATGTTCCCCGAGCAACTTCTTATGGGGTATATGTGTCTCAACTTATTCGTTTTTCTAGAGCTTGTACTCAAGTTGAGGACTTTAATATTCGTAATCTTTGTATAACTAAAAAGTTACTCAATCAGGGTTACCGTTACCATAAACTTCGTAAAACCTTTGCAAAATTTTATTATCGTAACCCTGATCTTCTTTCCAAATATAAAAGTAATTTAAGGACTCTTCTGCGACAAGGACTATCACAACCTGACTTCTATGGTGATGTGATTTATAAACTTCGTAAGATTCTAGGTCATGATCACTTTCATACTATCTTTGTTAAACTTGTTAAAAAGTTTATCAAAAGAGGTTATGACCCTATCAGTTTGCAACGTACTGCATGCTTGGTGGTGGACCCTTTACCAGTTCGCCACTATGCTTTCCTTTTTAATTGTACGATGACCGGACAGGCTGTTGACCCTATGATGACGCCCACCTAAAGTCCATTGGGACGGTGGCGTTTGATGTTTGTCCATGATCTTTCTTGTCGTGCCCTTAATGGTTTATTCTCTTACTGCTCTGGCTTCTGCAAAGTCATTGAGTACCTTCATTGTGGCTTTCTAGGCTATTGTTTTTTTTGTATTATATTTACACGAGCATATTTGTGTTTTACTTATATTGCCTATTGATGCTGCCTTGTTGGTTAGATATTAGATCATGGCGGGGATTTCTTTATTTACACTGTCCTGTTTTAATGGGATGAAAGTAGGGTAAGTGTGAGGTTTGGTGCACCCTAGAATCGGTTTAAATCCCCAGTGGCCTACTTTGCCACTGACCGTTCCAAGGCGGTAGCCCTATTGTCGGCCCTTTTTGTGTTTGTGATGTAGTTTGCATTTATTATTGCTTTTGTTTGCGTGTTTGTTTCTGTGTTTTGTGGTTTACTGTCCTCATTGAATGCTTCTTTCCCTGTCCGATCTTTTTATATTTCTTTTAAGCAATATTCTACATAAAAGCAAAACAGAATGGGCTTGTTGATCCCAACCAGTATATAATAACACTACTGATTTGTAGTCGTTGCGACCTTTTACGGCCGCCACACAGCACAACACAAACGCTTGTGTGAATGTCAATAAATACTGAAAAGGCGATCCCTTTGAAGCAACAAACACAAACAAGAGAAAAAAGTCTGCGACAAGAGGTGCACAGTTCGTCCTCACTGGGATAGTAACACTTTGTCTATAAACAGCATATCCATCCCTGAAGAAAACATTTCTTAATAGGACTATAACAGCTTCACAAACCGTCCAGTCAACATAATGTAATTGTCGAAAATGTTAGTAAATATGTTTGTAATGTCTATAAAAGGCCAGATCTGTTGTGTTTTCTCTAGCAAAGAGGTGTTTGAATAAGAGCTTTACGTTTTTCGTTGATAAGATTATGGGGTAAGGTTGTATATAGTGTGAAAAAGTCGTAAGTAGTTAATATGAAAATAATAAATTTGGATTGATCAAAATTAATTCCATAAGTCATACTATTAAATTTATATACCTGAGATTATGAGTCATGTAGCATCCTGGCAGTAAATAAATAGCATGGTGACACAGCTATTTGAATGACGAGTTAGCGTTGGGGAATAGGTCTTCAAATATTAAATTATACACACTGCTGCATTTGCAATGTCAGCAGATTGATCGCTTTTCTGATTGTGCGTCGTAGGTTGAATATTTTACATCTGGTTGCTTACTGCTGGAAACAGGAGCTGTTAATTGAAGGATTAAAGGAACATCACTAGAATATGGGGCTGTTGTACGATTGTGTAATTGTTATTGTGGCTAGTGTGTTCTCCTGTATATATGCCAGAGGTATGTCAAAACTCATGCACATGTTTAATTGTAATTATGTACTATCCAAGCAGGAATGTGTTTAAAAGAACACAGGCACAGGATCCTTATCATACATTGAACTTTGTTTTAGTACAGCTTGAAATTTTAAAATTAAAAAAAATACACGCGATGTTGTTTCCCATACTAAACATACCTTTTAAAAAATATTTGTTTGCAGAGCAGACCAAACATGCCAAGATGAACGAGTGAGCGATGTTTCTGAAAACTGCATCTGCGATTTAACGGATCAAATCGAAAAACGAATGAATTAACGAAAGAAATAAATGAGTGTATGAATGACGGAATGACGGAATGAATGAATTAATGACTGTATGAGTGACTGTATGACGGAATAAATGAATGCATGAATAAATGACATAATAAATGAATGAATGAATGACTGTATGAGGAATGAATTAATGAATGAATGAATGAATGAATGAATGAATGAATGAATGAATGAATGAATGAATGAATAAATGAATGAATGAATGACTAAATGAATGAATGAATGAAATAATGATGGAATGAATGAATGGTGCACTTAAGGATGTTGGCTGGGCAATTTTTGACAAATATAATATATATATTTTACTGCCAATGACGGCGGTTTATTGTCTACAAGGATAAATACTGCCATATCGTTGTCTATGTACTGCCTTAAACTGGTCGGCATTGATCTCAGTATAGGTATTCACTGGTAAATATTTTGTGAACATGACTAGCTTTACCCTTTATTTTGTGGGCGAAACTATGCAATATATACTCTTAAAGAAACATGATTGCATGTTGTTTATAGGTTTACCAACATATATTAAGTTATGTAGATCCATTCTAAAGTGCGAGAGGAGAAAAACCTCGGAATCCGCGGATTTGTCCTACTTCTAACGAATAGATTACTATTGTTCTTTAACGAGCTTGGAGAAAGCACTCCGATACACGGTACCGCCCGGTTTATGTCTCCATCTGTCTGACGAGGCTAAGAGAAAGATTCTTGTCCGAGAACACACCTATGTAACTCCGTGGCGTCGGTGAGGTTTGAGCCCTGGTGCTCTGGACCGTGATATCTACTGCACCAAAAAGAAGAGCTCAAAGTACATGTCTGCATTAAAATACATATCACTAAGATGTTATAACGTGGTAAATGTCATATCCATGAAGCTGGGCTCGTAACGGTCACTCTTTTATAACGAATCTAAAATTATGTGCATGTATGTCGAGTTGCAATATGCCTGCAAGCCTTACGTATTTTTTGGTTTTCATTACCGATTTTCGATAAATTTTGCAATAACGGTTTTGATAATTAAAGATAATTACGAATACTCAGTAAATCTTTTCTCAATCAAATAATGATACTTAAAATTATAATAAAGCATAACATATAAGATTAAATATTCATATTTTTTTTAAACGCATGCACATAAGGGTCGGTACCCTGAGTATAGGGATTGTTCACATGAAGTGATCAATGTTATATTTACAGAAGTATAATTTAAAAGTATGTCTGAAATACCGGTGCTACTACAATAATATGGCTTTCTTGAGCGCAGTTGTGCGAGAGTAAAGTGCACATTGTCTAAAAACACACAGCTTAAAATGAACAGTTTTACATTTAAATGTAATTTTTCTGCCATTCGTTGACAATGATACATGCACAATATTAGACCTCTGTCTGTAATAACAGGAACCGAGTTGGCATTGCTATCTGGATTTTTATTTCTCCATAAGGTACTCAATAACATGGTACGAGTAAGAATGTCCCCCGTGAGATGTTTGACGCATTGTCAATGGGGGAGAGGTTTGTCAAGAGTGAAGAATCTATTTGTTTATATGACATTTAAACTCAGTGCAGAAATGAGATATAGGGTCCTTTAGAAACCACAGCGTCTAAACGCAATGGTATGGTAGGTCCGCACTGTACTACAAACAAGGAGCAATATTTAATTAATTATACAATGACAAAGTCAAAATACAACAGAAAGGGTGGTGAAGACAGGGTTACAGACTTGGAGCGGTCAGTAGGCAATAAGGCCTACAGGTTAGCTTAAATAGATTTGTATACACATTCCTCGCTATTATCAGCGCCCAGATAGACAAGACAGTGCAAACATAACTAGGTAGTGTTTTTATTCGATATATATTGTACATATAATGCTATCTTAACATCACTATCAGCTCTATCATTACCTCCTATCTGACATGGAAGCCTACAGAAAATAATAACGTCATAAATTAGTATATAAAATAGTATATATGTAAAAGCTGAATAACATCTGGGCTATCATGTTTCACATTACCCAACATACTGTTCTTTGTGTTCACTGTGTGTGTGGGTTGAAAAGCAATCTTAGGTAAATAATGTAATACAAAATTTAACAGATGCAAGTGATGGACGAGAATATAACAATATTAAAAAGTTTTTTACTAACGGCATTTTAGACAATAACATGTGGACTGCCAAGAAAATAGTTTTCGTCAGGTATGGAATACCGTTTATAGACACATTTTTCGTATCCCTATGGGTACGAACTACTGTGCACCTTTTGTCGAAGATTTGTTCTTATATTGCTATGAAAGCAATACATGTTGAGTATTTTATCTGATACTCGGGCAGATGTAACTGAAGCCTTTAATGACACCTTTCGGTATTTGGATGACAGATTGAACAGTGACAATCATTTACTTTCTACTATTGTTAATAACATCTATCTTAAAGAACTTCAAATCAACAAAGCGATCATTTCAGATACTGTCGCTTTGTTTCTTCACTTACATCTGTCTATTTAAAATGGCGAAATAATTAGTAACATCTAAGAGAGATGATTTTAATTTTGATATTTTTAATTAGCTCCATTTAGAGGGAAATGTTTCTCGAGCTACTTCTTATGGGGTCTATGTTTCTCTAGAGCTTGTAGTCGTGTAGAGGAATATACGTATTATGTGTTTGACTAAAACGCTAATCCAGCATAAACTTCTAAAATGCAGAATGTTACTACTTTCAAAATATCAAAGTAACTGAAGAACTGTTCTGCGACAATTACAACCTGACTTCTATGGTGATATGATTTACAAACTTCGTCAGATTCTTGGTCACAAACACTTTCATACAAACTTTATTACACTTGCTAAAAGTTTTATCAAAAGAGGTTATGACCCTATCATTTTGCAACATACTGCATGATTAGTGGGGGATCCATGTACATTTCGCCACTATGCTTTCTTCTTTGATTGTGCGATGACCGATCTAAATCCTTATAGGACGGTAGCGTTTATTGTTTGTCTTTAATCTTGTTTGTCGCTGCCTTAACGGTTTATTCTCATGTTCCGTTGCTCTGGCTTCTGCCAAGTCAGTGAGTACTTACTGTGTGGCTTTCTAGGCTTTTGTTTTTTATATTATATATACATGATCATTTATGTGTTTTACTTATATTTCTGATTAATGCTGCCTTGTTTGTTAGAGATTAAAACATGGCAGGGATATCGTTATTTTCACTGTCCCGTTTATTTGGATGACAATAGGGTAAGAGTGGGCTTTGGTGCTCCCTAGAACCGGGTTCAAACCCCCCAGCATCCATGTTTGCCACTGACCGTTCCAAGGTGGTAGCCCTGTTGTCAACCCTTTTGTGTTTGTGATGTCTTATTTTGCCTTTTATAAATACATAGATATATCTTTAAAGTTGTGTATGTTTGTGGTTGACTGTCGTCCTTGAATGCTACTTTTCGTGTTCGTTTTTATATCTACTTTTTTTCATTCCACGTTTACTTAAAGAGAAACAGTTGAACGGTATTCCGCAGCATATGGTGTCTGTTCAACCTGACGTGCAAAAATGCATTATAACACGAATGTTTCAGCGTCTGAGAGAGAATGTATTGACCAACAGCCGTCCTAAACAAGGACGTCCTGGTGTTACGTCACGTCAAGATGAAGCGTGTTTTCCTCACAGCACCTACATTAGCGCTTCCTCATCCAAGCAAAAACAGCCGTAAAACCGTCCGAAACCACCGTGATACCACCGTGAACATAAGGGGTCCTCCTAACATCTAAATACGTGTCAGGACCATTTGTTACCAAATACGTTATTAGTACTTGCTGCCCGCGTCATATGACAAAACGCTTGGTTTCGCTTATGAACGTTTATATGACACTCAGATTCACATAAAACGAGTGTAATATTTATTTTAGAACTAAATACTATGCACTGAAATAAAATTATAGTGCTTAGTTAAATGATCAAGATATTTGATTCACCCTAAGATATTTGATTATTAATACTTAATCGCGTTTCTATTTTACTTTAATATATGTTGTATATACTGTATTTCAATTTAGTTTCATTAACATTTCTCTGAAAGATAGTAACATCGGTATCAAAATGTTATTATTGCAAAGAGTAAGTTTGTGTTTACGGTGGAATTAATGGTACTATGCAGTTGCTAATAACCTTTAGGTCTTTTCCGAGAGCCAGTGTTGTAACTTGTAATATATAGAGAACAATCCGCATCAGGAGTAATGCATTTAACTATACTTGTAATTTTGAAAGTAAAAACTTTGACATAGAGAATAGTACAATGAGAAACACCCTGTTCATAGATAAGAGAGTTGTACCCATTCGCAAACGAAACTGTCTATCATCCACGAAATTTCATATACAGTCGTTTGGGTGGTATAGAATTACTTGGGTTAAAGGTTTGAATGTAAAATGTAAGGAAAACGTCCTACCCTTTTACATGTGTATGTACAATAGCAAAATGTATGAAATTATTGTTCTATAACAGTGATATTTAATAGCATTGTTTGCACCACTATTTATATAATTTAATTTTATCCCTCAAAGTGCCAAACTTTAATAAGTTAACTTTTATGACGATTACATTTAGACTTTTGTCCCTTACATTTTTTATAACAGAACATATTTATATATGAGGTTATTGTGACAGTATGAACTTTTCGTTTCAGAAACACAATTCATTCGGGTAGTACAGAATCATTTGTTTTCTAAGAGGTGTTGCACTTAGTGATACATTTCGCATGGAAAAACGCACCAAATCATGTTACCCCTGCATAACTGTATGCTTATATGACAAATCATCAAGCCTGGAGAATTTTAAAATAATCTAAAATACATGAGCTGAGACAATTCAATTTACCGAAAATGATTCTTTAATACCGATGATTCTATACTACCCAACGCACTGTACCATTCAATAGCAAATCTGTTGCGCAAGAAAAACTACAAACAGAATCAATCAATAATTTGCCAACAGGTCGTGAGATAACAGGGCTTTTTCCAGTTTACAATGTAATTATACATTGTATTTTGTTTAAATACTGTTCTTTTTATAATTTTAATCACATATATAGTGAAAGAAACGTTATTTGAAACTAATTCGTAAATGGCCCCTCCAATTACGAATTCGCAAATGGCATGAATTATCAAGTATTCGTAATTGGCGTGCTTCATCGATATAAACTTGATAATCGGTGTTTAAGACCAATGTCAAAAAGATAATTCATAATACCGTACTTTTACGCAGTACCACAAGCTTTCTCCAATACGAACCATACATTTACTATACGTTTTTCTTTTATGAATGACATATTAAATATTTTCCCTAATAATTATTCAAAACTAATGGGATCCGTTGGTGCTAAAATCAACTTGGATACTTTGTAATAAAGATTAAGTTTAAAAAGTTTAACAAATTGTATTCCTGAAACTATGCCATTTATGGGCATCAGCATATACATCAACAAAACAACAAATACAAACATATTGTAAATACAACAAACAACAAAGACATTAACACAAAAAGATATGACTAGAAAATTACAAATAAATTGCATGAGCATTATACAGGAGATACATTTTGTTTAATTACATTAAAGTCGATGTAAGAAGAGAACAATTTGAGAGGAAGCTGACAAAACTATGGTAAAGCTTGTATCATTTAAAAAATAAAATTAGCTAATTTCACAAGATGATTCATATTTTCAGTTTAGAAAAGTTTCTCAAAATGTAAAGTGTTTGGGTTTAGTAGAAAGTTCCTAGCAATATCTTTTTTTTCTATCTAGAACAAAATATTGACACTTATTAAATATAACAAATAATGGAAATCATCTCGAGGAGAATTATTATTACTAAAATAGCATGTCCTTAGATTTCTATCAACGTTAAAAAATCTACCTTCTTCAATTGGTCATTTATTTTACAACAACGATAATGATCTAGGGAATAAACCAATGAGTTTGTGGCCATACTTATTATTTAAATATTACTTATTGTCTCTTGTTACTCATTTGAAATTCATGGTTTTCCATATTCAAATCCATCGATGTGGCAGTAAGTGCAAAATAATATAGAAATGTGTTGAATAATACATTTGCTGAGAGGAATCTTTCGTGAGGCTGTTAATAAATGTGTTTTGATTCGAAATGGATCCCAGCTCGAAATTAGAATATTTTAATGTAAATTTGTTATTGATATTGTCTAACGTGAATATAGAATTTGGGTTTTAGAATATATTTGATAACTTTATATCGATTTATATCTAGAATCATAAAGACTATATCCATGGTGTCATAAGTTCTAATCATGTATGGCTAAGCGCTACGCTACACATCAGTAGTGTTATTACTTGCTGGTCCGCTGGGAGTTAAGGTAGAAAACCATTTAACCTGTGGTAGGTGATGTGAGAAGTGTTGCTAATTATATAAACTCTCATAAAGAGGCTCATCAAGAGGCCCATGAGGGTCTGTATCGCTTTACTAGCTAAAGAGTCCATACCAGATTGAGCAAAACACATAAACAAGAAGCAAAATAAAACCAAAACAAACAACAATGAAACAAGATCCACTGGGATTTGAACCCACGAACCATAGTTGTTTATTCCATTCATTATTTTTGATTATCTGTGTTTCCTGTTCGACTGCTATATTTGCTTGTGTTGAGACAAAAGCTACCATGTCAGATGAGGCACACACTGGTATTCTCAGACAAAATGTCGGAATCAATTGTTCAAAACCCCAAACGTGTCTGTGTCAGTATCTTCTCAAATTATCGTACTGGCCATTTTCAGTAAGGCCTCATGTGACTCCCAAGCCTACAACTCCTTGAAAACTTCTTCTACGTCTATACAATATAAATTTCCTACATCCATTAATAAATCAGCGGACTCTTGTGCTACTCGGATGTCCAGAAACACGTAAGACAAACGTTATAAAAGTCCCACTGTGTCAAGGAAGTAGTCGAACGTTTCTGATGACCCATTTCGGCTTCACAAAAAGTTTAAAGACCTAATGGACACCAAATGTTCCCCTCGATGTGCCCCTCCCTATAACCACTATGTCTAAGACCAAATCTACACCCGTAAGTCACTTTAGTAACGTATAAATCCAATAAAATCATCCAATAGAACTGCCGACGTTTAAAACCAAATTATGATGAAATCAGCTTATTTTTAAATGAACAACAACTCTGTTGCATTTTGCCTATAACAAAATGCTTTCCGTGAACGATATAACAATGGGTCAAATAAACAAAATGGTATTTTGTTAGGAGCAGATGCCATGAAAAAGGAGTATGACAATGGACGACACATACGAAATATTGTAGTCTCGGTTTGATTGAGACTGTTCATGAGCGGTAGTGAAATATGCTAGCTACCGCTCACGCCCTCTAGCCCCGGGTTGAGCACAACTCAATATTCATAAAATCATTAGTACACAATTTTAACCATCCCGAAGATGGCATGCCTACGACGGTGGACATGGAGTTATATGCTTCCCCATAAATACTGATAAAGGTGATCGTTTGGGAGCAAAAAACATTTAATTATGAATTTAAGAATAAAGCAGCAGAATCGGTTTTATTGAATCTGTTCACCGGCTTAAAGCGGTATTCTCTTCAAAGCCACCTACTTTATATTCCTCTTGTCACATTACAAACAATATAATAGACCTCTGTTAAAGACAAGACACCTAGGTATTGATAATTGGATATCGGCTCTGCTATGAACTTTTATATTAAAATTAATTGCTTATACTCGATCTTGTTCTACAAAAGGAATATTACAACACTATTGGTTATTACGCAGCAATGCCATAAATAATGCAGAATGTTATTTCACTTGTCTGTTCTGAACATGACAAAAATACTGCGCTGTAACTGTATAGCTTTTCAAGCGAGTGAGTGAACATATACACAAGAACCACCAGCTTAACACCTCATGAAAGATGTCCCAATACACGACACCAGCGGTTAAATAATATCTATATATTCGTAAGACGAGCATTGTCCAGAACGCATACCATATTTTGCACCAAACGTTCGCACATATATTGTTAGACTGCATAGATACAGTAAAAGTAGATCTCAAAATAGAACAGGGAAAATTGCATTCAATGACGTCAGCCACAAACACACAGAGAAACAAACAACAAATATAAAGATGAATTAAATGCAAGATATGGCATTACACACTCAAAAGGGTTGACAATAGGTTACCGCCTTGAAACGGTCAGTGGCAAGAAGGCCCCTGGAAGTTTAAAACATGTTTTATGTTGTACCAAACCGCACTCTTACTTTATTGTCATCCCAATAAACGGGACAGTGTAAATAAAGATATGCCCACCAGGCCACAATCTCTAAAAAACAAGGCAACATTAATACGCAATATATGTAAAACTCACAAATTATCATGTATATATTACAAAAAAAGCCTAGAAAGCCACAAAGTAAGTACTCAGTGACTTGGCAGAAGCCAGAGCAACTTTGATCCAACGCGACAACGATACTACCAACATAATAGTATGAAAGAGTTATATGACTACAAATCATTGTAATATGTTCGTTTCTATTTGTACAGTATGATCCCCTTATTGTTAAATAGTTTTACCTATGAATTTTAACGTACTGTTTAATAATTGGCTATTTTGTTGTTCATTTGCATCTGGTTTTGCGCACAGTATGACCTATTTGTGTCTACGTGCCGTAAAACACCATGTATGTATCATTCCTTCCCCAGAATCGGCTTCCTCGCATACCGTTTCTTCCATGCGCTTTGCTAACGACAGGCGCGTAGCTGCCTATACGCAGATACGAACCTGCATACGAACATCTTGGAAAGAAAAATATAATTAATGCATTTCAAATCAATTTTAATGATTTGTTAGTACAACCATGCGTATGACGAAAACTGGTCTAGCTTCGCGCCTGAACGACGAAGTGTTGTCCCCAGGGACGAAGCAGAGATAATCGTTACAAACCGGTTAGGAGCTCATTAAGGCAATTCAAGAACAAAATAGACGCACTAATGCACCACGAGACAAATTAACTGATAAGGCAGATTCTAATATGACATTTATGGCAGTTGTTGGCTTGCACCTTTGGGTGCTAGCCTATATACTCATTTCGGCTTTTCAGCGGAGGTAATCGCTTCTTCTACACATATAGAAGTTTTTCCGTTTAGTCTGGTTCTCTGACCTACGATGCTCGCTTCTTCTACGCAGCAATCAGGTAAAGCAACCAATCTGATCATAGTTATGATTATATTCCCACTGGCGCTTATTCATCTTCTACACAGATAGACGCTTGTTTCGGTTGTGTAAGTTTTACCGCCAAAGTAGGGTCCGCTTCCGTAGACGTGTGTTGATAACTTTATGTTAATTTCTTTAAATTTGATATTCCATCATTATTCAGTGGTTGTGTTCATGAACAGATGTAGTATTTTATGTTGAATGTCCTTCTTTGTGTATGTAATATGAAAAAGGCACAGCCTAAATGGGGATTTATAAAGTTTGAGTAATAAACTTAAACTTTCACAAACTGTGTGGATACTGCACGCATCCTCCTTTTACATGTAAACAAATATCGAGATTCACTAGCCTAATAAATAGGCTCCCATGCATTTTTTTTTTAATTCCATGTTCTATGTAACTGTAACTCGCCAATACGAAAAAATCGGAAAAAAAGCACTAAACGTGTATTTTAACACACTGCGAGATTTACGTGCATGTGTTCAGTACGGACCATTCGTACAAACTCTGTCAATATCAGATAAGTTCAGAATCAATCGAGATGTTACGAAGGTGCGTGAACGTAGGTGTAATAGGCAGATACTCAAAGATATCCCAACATACTGTTTTTTTGTTTTATCAAATCTACACCTATATCATTGATGTGCCCCCGCCTCACCCACACACCCATCCCCAAACTATCCCCACCCCATCATCACCACCACCCGAATATATATATATATTTTTTTTTTTGCGTTTTGGATTATTTGGACATTAACATTTAAATTTGAACGCGATCATTTATATATAAAACAATATAGATTAAATCCAGAAACACGGATGAAATATCAATAAAAAGAAAAATGAAATGAGGTCACAATAAAAAAATGCTAAATTCTCATCCCCTCCCTCCCCGAGATGCCACAAATTTCTTTAAAATGTCAGCATTTTTTAATTAAAACTGAAAAAAAAAATTCGCACCCTGCCAGAATTTTTATCTAGCACCCCAAAACCCACCCCCACGTTGTTTTAGCCTTTAGTGTGATTGTATCTACTGGCTATATAATGTACTATTGTCTGAAAATTCGAATGGGTGAGCTGCGCTGTTCTCCGATTGCTCTTTTTTATTATAAACTGCGTATTAAATTCTTAGTGGTTGGGGGGAAAAGAACCCAGTTCTAATAATATATAAATTACATGTATTGTCAAAATTATTGATGGAAATGCTGGAAACTGGAGCCCGATTAAGATTTTTAGTCATTGGTTTATAGTAATCTAAATCAAAGATCCAGAATACTCCTTAAATTAATAGTTAATAAGTTCATATTTAATCAGTCCATCAAATAGTTTATAATTAATTATTATTGCAGTGAAGGGGGAAAAAAATAAAATATTGGGGAATTGAACTTGGATCTTCTGCATAGAAGTCGGGAGCTGTAACCATTAGGCCACGACATCAAATACGTGACTTTATTATTAAATAGTATACATTGTAATGTATTAGGCTGATCTAAGACTCCTGATACTCACGCAAGACTCGAGTCTGCTGTTTTATTCTCTTAATTGTGTTTGTTGCTCTCATAGGATCACCTTTATCAGTATTTATTGACATGCACACTAGCGTTCGTTTAGTGCAGTGTGGCGGCTGTAAAAAGTCTCCCCGTGCTACGAATCAGTAGTGTTATTTTTTACTGGTCCTTTGGGACCAACGAGCCCAATATAGGTGGCTTTGAAGTAGAATACCGCTTAAGCCGGTGCTAGGGGGCGTGAGAAGTGTTGCTTCTTTCATTACCTCTCATGAACAGACTCAATAAAAGCTGTTTTATTCTCTTAATTGTGTTTGTTGCTCTCATAGGATCACCTTTATCAGTATTGAATACTGTGAATAGTAGCGTCATTAAACTGCAAAGTCAGTTGAAAGTGTTCTATTTAGTCGTATTTATCGATTATTGGTCGATAATTAGTCACTGGCGAGACAGTTAGTCAGTACTGATTTATCCTCATCGATTGCTGAAAATAACGAAAAGTTCCGATGGCTTTGATCGTACATAGTCGGCCAATTCCGTCATTCTTCGATGATAGCGAGATACTGCGAATGGCACCCAGGCAAGGGACATCGTCGAAGAGGCCCGAAATGAAATTACCAGGCCCAATTACTTGGCCGAAATCGGAAACCAAAGGGATATTTTTTTCAAACTCATAGTATGTGGACAAAAGTTGATACCGTTAACGTCATGTTTGCAGCACAGTTAGTCTATGTATTGTATGACGGTCGATTGTTAGTGATGGAGGGAGACCACCCACTAATTCATGGGTAGAAACAGTAATATATACCTCCCGCCACTCGTAAGAATCGACACTGAACATATTGAAAATAAATCTTTGATACGTAGCAAACGTGTGTGTGTGGTGTGTGTGTTTGTGCGTGCGTGCGTGAGTGAGTGCGCGTGTGTGCATGCATATATCGTGTGAATAAATACACGTGCATTTGCGAGCGAGCGTGCGTGTGTGCGGAGCGTGTGTGTATTTATAAATCAATCTTTAAATATAGTCTAGGTGTTGATCATTAAATTGCTCAATTTGATTTATAAATAAATTGATATCAACCGATATGTTTTAGATATGGTAAATGCTGCTCTGGGTAAATCAGCCAATCAGTCAACGAAGTATTCAAACTTCCCTGCGGATTTGGCAGTAGACGGAAACATCAAGAGCTTCTCACACACAAACTTATCACTTGAGCCGTTTTGGTTTGTTGATCTTGGAAGTGGTTTCGAGATATACAACGTCACCGTTTTTAATCGTAATAAATTCCGTAAGTAGATTTAAAATATTTCATTTCCACACAAATTTAATTGAAACGTGTATTATATCAACAACGAATGGTTGTATTTATGAACAGTTTTCGTGAAATTTCCGGAAGTCTCAACGTTTCATCAAAATGCTGAAATATATAAGCTAATATCGTAGGTTGTAAAGCAAACTGTACCAAATGCCATTTTTGACTTTCAGATATATTTAAGATTTAAGGAAAATGTAAATAACCTTTAAATCCCGAGGTTGATTGTACTTTTCTTTGTTATATATTTTTGGTTAAGGTTCATTAATGCAAATTTGAAATGATTAATGTATAGCCGAATTTTATGTTTGTGTAATAGTGATTTTATAAAAGAAAAATATCGTCCAACCAGGTATAAGGTACTAAGTGTAATTAGCACCATTTTACTTAACATTTATGCCAGGAAAAAGTACCAAGTATACAATATAAACGTGAAGTTGGCAGTAGCTACTGCTTCTGCCACTGTTACTGCTATATATATATATTCATCGCAAGTATGTTTTCGTTACTTTCCCACCATCATGTTTAACAGACAACCCTTTTCGAAACTATCATATGTTTGCTACTGCTAACTATTGCCAGCAGTAGCAGATCATGTTTGCTACTGCGTGTGCTACTGCTAACTACTGACATCAGTAGCAGTAGAAGAAATAGAACACCATCTCAATAGGTATACTCATTGCAAGTACGTTTTCTTTGCGCAAGTTTGTTGTTTCTACTTTCCAACCATCATGTTTAACAGACAACCCCTTTCACAACCATCATATGTTGCTAATGCTAGTGCTAACTATTACCAGCAGAAGCAGTAGCTACTGCCAGCAGTAACAGATCATATGTTTGCTACTGCTAACTACTGCGAGAAGCAGCAACAATAGCAGTAGCTACTGCCAGCATTAGCAGCAGTAGAGCACCATCTCAATAGGCATTCTCATCGCAAGTATGTTTTCCTCACGCAAGTATGTTGTTTCTACTTCCCCACCATCATGCTTAACAGACAACCCCTTTCGCAACCATCATATGTTTACACAGCCGCTTCGCCAAATCATGTCATGGCTTATATGTTTTGTTCTCTTTATTGCTGTAACTATTTAGCTACTGCTAGCAATAGGAGCAGTAGCAGCAGTGGCAATATCTACTACTAGTATTAACAGCAGTAGCAGTAGCTACTGCTAGCAGTAGTAGTAGCTCATAGTAGTTGTTAGTTTCTCTTTTTAACCTTCATGTTTTATACACAACCCCCCAGAAGTAGCAGAAGTAACAGCAGTAGCTGTAGCTAACGAAGCCACAGACGTTCAGAAAGTGTCAGCGCTCTGGGCGCACGTACGGCGAAGATATATCAGTAGCAGCAGCTACTGCTAGCAGTGGCTGCATTAGAGCAATAGCAGCAGTAGCAACATTATCATCACCATATATTATGTGTTTCTACTTTTATTTTTAACCATCACGTTTGATGGACAAGCCCTTTCACAACCAAATATATGTTTACACTGCTTCGCCAAATATCATGGTTTATATGTTTTGCTCTCTACCGTTACTGCTGTAACATTTCAGCTAGTTGTAGAAATATCAGTAGCAGCAGTATCAGTAGCTACTGCTAGCAGTAGCAGTAACAGCAGTAGCAGTATTAACTGCTGGCATTAGTATCAATAGGGCAGTAGCAGCAGTAGAATCACCATATCAATAGGTATTTTCATCTCGCAAGTATGTATATTTTGTTCTTTCTACATTCCTTTTTTGACTATTATGTTTTATTACACAACAGCTTCGCCAATATCAAGCACATATATTTTTCCCTACCGTTAATGCTGTGACCTTTTAGCTACTGCTAGCAGTAGGAGCTGTAGCAGTAGCAGTACAATCATCACCATCTATTGTTATTTCTACGTTCAATATATGTTACTAGTAGCAGATCAACCTCATAGACATGCGGTCTCACAGGTTTGGCAGTGCTACTAATATCATGCCACTTGAGACCGTTTATCGTAGTTTTAGTTCTACTACTGCATGATGCATGATTGAAGCCGAAAGTAGTAAAACAAAAGACGACTTGTCGTCGGATAACGAGTGTCGCCGGCGGGAAGAGCAACCACATTAAAACCGGATTAAAACATGATGGCCGAGCTACGAATATCATCCCACTTGCGACTGTTTATGGCAGCTTTTGTTCTACTGCTGTAGTACTAAAGTGTGCACTCGAGTACACTTGAACATGTTCTTTCTTGTCGGACTTCGGTTGTTGCCGGTGGAAAGATCAACATCAGAGATACGTGGTCTCACCGGTTTTTCAAAGCATGATAGCCGGGCTACTAATATAACCTGTTTGAAATTCTTTGTCGACGTTTTAGTTCTACAGCTTTATTACTGAAATAGACTTGAAATGGCGTTTTTGTCGGTTTTTGAGTGTTGACGGCGTCTATTTTTAAAATATAAGACATCTTCATCTGGATGAAAAATATGAATTCTTGGTTTCAGACCCAAGGCAGACGTCCGAGTTTGAAATAATAAAATATGTCAATATGTTTGAAAAAGTTAATAGACGAGTGCATATATCAAGATATGTGCAAAATTTCGAAAAATACAGTTTTATTAAATGTTTAATGTATTTGACCCCCTCTCCCCCCTCCCAAACACAGACACACACACATCCGACTTGAGGGCCCTTCGGTGCGGAGTCAAAAATAATGTTGCCCTTGCACGCCGTTATTATATGAGGAAGTCGTACACTAAGTTTGATGGAATCCCGTTCAGCAGTTTAGGAGGAGAAGATATGGTAATGGACGGACGGAGGGACAGACGGACGGACGGACAGAATAGACGAACAATCGGAGACGATTTTAATATGCCCTGTTGTATTCTAAAGGTGGGTATAATAATTGTGTGTCGTGTATATAATATACCGAGATGTTGTTGGCAACTTAACAAAACCAGCTTCTTCGTTATTTAATTCCCCGGCGCCACCAGTTCAACAGAATACGATACATCAACCAGTCATACAGCTTTTTTGGAAGACCGCGTGTTCCTGTCTCCTAGAAAACGTGTGCTCCAGTACCAGCCGTCTGCTTTGCTTTCCACCATAGAACTTGCGAATGAGATACGGTGTTTAAGTTACCGGGCGTGGAAAAACAGAATGGCAGAACAGCAGAATGAAAGCAGAATGCCAGTACAACAGAATTAAATTGCAACCAGTTTTCCGTCTGATATTCCTCGTCTAAAGTGAATCCGTTCTGACAGCATAATGCAATTTTGCAACAGGGCGGGGGCATCATCTCGATGTTTTTGTATGCATTCGCATGCGTTTCGTGGTGCTGACATGGTACACCTCATTGAAAACATTTTTTGTTATTAATGTCATCACCGATAACCATTAGTTTTCACGTCATATATCATCAGAATGAAACTTAATGCCATCATATATTAGAGGCAGTCAAATAATAAGCCTTTAATACAAATTAATACGTATAATTTCCGCTGCTTCATTCACATCAAATAGTTAGTATCGGAAGCAAAACAAAAATAGCAAAGATAGCAACAACAACAGAAACATTAATTACCGGTATCTCACTACGATGTTTAAAACATTTTGATAAAGAAGAGCGTACGTTTGGTTCCTAGTTCTAGGTTCTCTGTTCCTACTTCCCGGTTCCTTATTCGAATCGTATTGAGAACTAGGAACTGGAATCAAGGATTTAAGAATTGGTAAATAGAAACTGGCTTCTGGTTCCCAGTTCCTGATTCCCGATTCGAACCCAATAAAAACTTGAATAATATCACTTTGAGTTTTGAATTGCAAATATACCAGTTTGATGGAAAACGAAATTGACGAAATAAACAAGCTTTTTTTCTTTTAAGAGACTTATAATTCACGAGTTCCACATAATTTGCATGTGCATTGAACACACACATAGGCCAGTTCCTTATTCGTGCCAAACAATCAAACTGGGATAATTAGTTCCATTGCAAAATCCAAGTAAATTTTTTCAGTTCATTATATATGTTCATTATTGGGTTTGATTCCGGAACCGGGAACTAGAAACCAGAATAATGAACTGGCTTCTGTGTGTTAAAGCCACATGCAACTGTGTGGAATTCGTGACTGATAATATCAAAGTGATAACTTCATTCGAAAGCCGGATTGGACCAGAATCGAAGTGGAGAAAAAATACTCTCTCAATATTTCTTTCAGCCACCATTTGGTGGCCCAATTACACTCCCCGTCATTCGGGGTCGGGGAGGGACATCCCCATCACGCCGTACAACGTGCACATACATATAAAGTCATACTCTAAACATCTTCGCAATACTTTCACTCATATTTCATACATAAATACTATAGAGCAGAGGAATAATATGTGTCTAGAATACTTATGAAAAAAATCGAGATACTAGCCCGTTATTCATTTCTGTACTCAGATGTCTTTACATCTTTACTTAATTATTTACTTACTTCTTTCTTCCTTTGCTTACGTCTTTACTTACTTCTTTACACTTCTTTACTTACTTCTTTACGTCTCTGCTTACTTCTTTACACATTTTTACTTACTTCTTTACACTTCTTTACTCACTTCTTTACACGTCATTACTTCTTCTTTACTTTCTTCTTTACTTACTTCTTCACTTACTTCTTTACACTTCTTTACTCACTTCTTTACACGTCATTACTTTCTTCTTTACTTTCTTCTTTATTTACTTCTTTACGTCCCTACCTACTTCTTTACACATTTTTACTTACTTCTTTACTTACTTCTTTACACGTCATTACTTTCTTCTTTACTTTCTTCTTTACTTACTTCTTCACTTACTTCTTTACACTTCTTTACTTACTTCTTTACTTACTTCTTTACACTTCTATACTTACTTCTTTGCTTCTTACACGTCATTATTTTCTTCTTGACTTACTACTTTACTTCCCTACTTACATGACTTACTTCGTTAACATTTTTTATTTCTTTACATATTTCTTTACTTACTTCTTTCTTTCATTTGCTTACGTCTTTGCTTTCTTCTTTACTTCTTTCTTTACTTACTTCTTTACTTACTTCTTTACATGTCATTACTTTCTTCATTACTTTCTGCTTTACTCACTTCTTTACACGTCTTTATTTTCTTCTTTACTTACTTCTTTACTCACTTCTTTACATGTCATTATTATTATTTTATTTTTTTTGTTATACAATGTTTTATTTCATCATCCATTTGATACATTATACATGCACATATGGTATATAATAAATACTATTTAAACTAAAGTTTATATTTATGATGAAATAATTTTCTTGTTTACAGACGAAGGTTATTAAAAAGAGAGTTACCTCCGAATTTTTGAAAGTATAGAAGAGTATATTTTAGTATGCAGTTGGTAATAGAATTATGTAAGGTTTGAAAGAAGAATATGGAGACTAAAAGGAAGAGAAGAGAATTCGGACAGAAAAGAAAGTTGCTTTGCTTCCCCTTTTGTTGTTTTTGGTATTGTATCATATCGTACTTTAATTAATACCAGTTTATTATTGGAAGTTTCGCCATTTAATATCATGGCTGTCTAATTTGTCGTGGCTCATCGCTATTTGCTTTTCTATTTCTATTTGTCTTAATAAATATTTCTTGAATTTGTTTGATTCGGGCAAGGATTTTAAACATTTGTTAATGAATATATAATATTTCGCATTTAAAATAATGAAATTCTTCATATCTATAGCATGTTCTTGTCTTTGAATTCCGAAACAGACGGTTCTTAGATTGAAATCGATGTTTACGTTTAACGTATTTAACAATATGTGCAGCTCATTCCAAAATTGTTGAATATGCATACATTCCCAGAAAAGATGATTTAAGCTTTCTATGTTCATATTGCACCATTCGCATAGACTTGAGTGAACGATTTTGTATCTGAATAGCGATTTATTTGTGGGTATTATTCTCATTAAATATTTATATTGAAAGTTCCTTAATTTTATATTTATTGTCGCTTTTATTGGTGTGATATAGACGTCTTTCCATTCTATATCTGTAAACATGTTTTCCCATTTTTTTTGTGGTTTTATTTCCATGTCAGTTTCTGTATCTTTTTGTATCTGGACATTGTATAAGAATTTATTTGATTGTTTAGTATTAAGAAATTTATTTAGGAAACTTTTATTTCTTTCTGCATTAATATCTTCATGTTTTATCTTTTCTTTCCATTCTTTAGGTATACTTGCTATTATCGAGGAGTATTTTAAAAAGTCTTTGTTTGGTATTTGATATAATTCGCTTATTTCCTGAAATGTATAAAACTCTTTTTTTCTATAGTCAAAAATTTGTTCTAATAGTTTAATTCCTCTTTCTAACCAATCATTGTAGAAGATAGTATGCCCACCTGCTTTGATATTCAAATTATTCCATATTATTTCTTGACTAACATTTTCGTTACATTTCTTTTCTTTTATTTCATTCCATGCTAATATAATATCTCTATAAAAGTTGTCTTTTGGAAATAATTTAAGAATACATGCTTTATTTAAATTGCAATCTAATAAGAGTTGTCCTCCGACTTTGTTTAATTCTTTTGTGTAAAATATTTTCCATTTGCCGTTATTTTTATTATCTAGTATTCGTTTTATCCAGTTTGCTTTTAATGCATTATGAAATTTAGTTATGTCAATCATTTTTATTCCTCCATTTTCATAATCCTGAATACTTGTTTTCCTTTTTATTTTATCTGGTTTATTATCCCATAAAAATGAGAACATTACGTCGTTAATTTGTTTGATCTTTTCTTTTGGAGGGTTAGGCAGAACCGTTAGAGGATATATAATTTTTGGGAATGCAAAATATTTTATGACAGTAATTTTTCCTAGTAGCGTAAGTTTTCTGTGCTGCCAGCTTTTCAAACAATTTTTGAATTCTTCTACCTTCGGATCTAAATTTAAGGCTATTATATTGTTTCTATTTGTATGAAAATACATTCCTAGTGCTTTTGTCTGATCAGAACACCATTGAAATTTATTTTTTGGACAATATTTAAAATCCGAGTTTTTCAGTGAGCCTGCCTTTAACGCTGTACATTTGGAGTCATTTAATTTGAGTCCTGATATATTTGTAAAATTATTTATAACATCCATTAAGGTTTCAAAAGATTTCCTTGTTCCATCTGTGAGAAACGATGCATCATCTGCGAATAAAGTTTGTTTAATTTCTTGATCATTTATAACTATTCCTTTAATATTTTTGTTATCTGTTATTTCATAAGATAGAAGCTCAATACAAATAATGAATACATATGGGGACAAGGGGCATCCTTGGCGAACACCGCGTTCTACTGGGAAAAAGTCAGAAATAAATCCGTTATTAATAATACAACTTTTAGCATCTGTATAAAACATTTTTACCCAATTTATCAGAGAGTCACCAAAATTAAAATGTTTCAAGCATTTAAGAATAAACTCTTGGTTCAAACTGTCGAACGCTTTTTCGAAATCTGAGAAAAATAACAATGCCGATTTATTGTAGTCTTCAACATGGTCTAATACTTCAAATAATAACCTTATATTCTCACCTATGTATCTACCTTTTATAAAACCAGTTTGTGAACTGTCTATTAATGATGGTAAAACCATTTTTATTCTGTTTGCTATGGATTTTGTAGCTATCTTATAATCGACATTTAAGAGACTGATTGGACGCCAATTTTCTATATAAGCCTTATCTCTCCCTGGTTTAGGTAGCAGAGTTATAATGCTTTGTTTTTGTAATTCTGTCATGTTATTAGTTTGCAGAGAGTAATTAAGTGATTTTAAGAGATATAATTTGATGTCGTTCAAAAATATTTTATAAAACTCGGTTGTGATGCCATCCGATCCTGGACTTTTATTATTGCTAATTTGTTTAAGAGCTATAGCACTTTCATATTCAGTTAGTAGCCCATTACATTTAATCTTATCTGTTTCATTCAGAGTGTTCATTGATTTATTATAAAAGTCGTACTGAGAGGATGTTGTTTCTCTTTTTTTGTAAAGATTACAATAGAAATCGGTTTGTGCGCCTCGTATTTCCTTTTGATTCATAATTAGTTGATTATTTACGATTAATTTTGATACTGATTTTCTCTCTGCCTTCTTTTTTTCTAAATTTGAAAAGTATTTTGTATTTTTTTCACTTTGTTCTATAATTTGTGCTTTTGAACGTATTATTATTCCTTTTACTTTTGTATCTATCAGTTCATTCATTTCTTGTTTTTTATTCTCTAATTCGATTTTTGTATTTTCTATATCATTATCATTTAGTACTTTTTGAAGTTTGTGTTCTATGTTCTGGATATCTAATATCAATTTACTCTCTTTTTCGCGATCTAATCTTTTTTTTGTTGTAGCATATTTTATTGTTTCGTTTCTAATTGTGCCTTTAAGTATTTCCCATAAATTGTTCGGGTTTGAATCTTTGTTTATTTCTGCAATTTGTTGAATATTATTTCTTATGACACTTTGGTATTCAGTTTTTAATAAAAGACTGTTATTTATTTTAAAGTATCCAGGTCCTTTAATTATTTTTACAAAGTCAAAGCTTATGATAGTAATGGAGTGATCCGATTTATAACCGGGTTTTATAACACTTTTATTTGAATAATTTACCAGATTATCAGATATTAAAAAGAAGTCTAACCTACTAAATATTGGTGGTTTAGTATTTGAATGCCATGTATATTGAAGTGTTTTTTGGTTAAAAAGTCTCCAAATATCTACAAGATTGTTTGTATTTACAATTGAGTTAATTTCTTCCCTACATTTTTTATGCGTGTCTTGTCTGCCATTTTTTTTTATCCAGTGTTATGTCTAAAACTGTATTGAAATCGCCGCCAAGTATAAAAGAATTTTCGTCATTTTGTAAAATAAAGGTTTCTAATTTTTCAAAGAAAGATGCTTCGTCTACGTTCGGGCCGTATATGTTTATTAATGTTAATTCTATTTTTTTTCTTCTTTACTTTCTTTTTACTTACTTATTTACTTACTTCTTTACTTACTTCTTTACTTACTTCTTTACATGTCATTACTTTCTTCTTTACTTTCTGCTTTACTCACTTCTTTACACGTCTTTATTTTCTTCTTTACTTACTTCTTTACTCACTTCTTTACACGTCATTATTTTCTTCTTTACTTTCTTCTTTACTTACTTCTTTACTTACTTCGTTACTTTTTTCTTTACTTACTTCTTTAATTACTTCTTTACATGTCATTATTTTCTTCTTTACTTTCTTTTTACTTACTTATTTACTTACTTCTTTACTTACTTCTTTACTTACTTCTTTACATGTCATTCCTTTCTTCTTTACTTTCTGCTTTACTCACTTCTTTACACGTCATTATTTTCTTCTTTACTTATTACTTTACTTCCCTAATTACTTCTTTACTTTCTTCTTTAATCACTTCTTTACACGTCATTATTTTCTTCTTTACTTTCTTTTTACTTACTTATTTACTTACTTCTTTACTTACTTCTTTACTTACTTCTTTACATGTCATTCCTTTCTTCTTTACTTTCTGCTTTACTCACTTCTTTACACGTCATTATTTTCTTCTTTACTTACTTCTTTACTTTCTTCTTTACTTACTTCTTTACACGTCATTACTTTCTTCTTTACTTTCTTCTTTACTCAGTTCTTTACACGTCATTATTTTCTTCTTTACTTATTACTTTACTTCCCTAATTACTTCTTTACTTTCTTCTTTAATCACTTCTTTACACGTCATTATTTTCTTCTTTACTTATTACTTTACTTCCCTAATTACTTCTTTACTTTCTTCTTTACTCACTTCTTTACACGTCATTATTTTCTTCTTCATGTACTACTTTACTTCCTTACTTACTTTGTAAACCTTCTTTACTTCTTTACTAATTTCATTACTTATTTCTTTCTTTCTTTCTTTCTTTCTTTCTTTGCTTACGTCTTTACTTTCTTTACTTACTTCTTTCTTTCTTTTCTTACTTCTTTACTTACTTATTTACACTTATTAAATTTATTCTTTACTTCTTTACTTACTTCTTTACTTCTTTACGCGTCATTACGTTCTTCTTTACATACTTCTTTACTTACATCGTTGTTTATTTACCTTTTTCTTTACAATTCTTCACTTACTTCTTTACACTTCATTATTCACTTCTTTACACTTCGTTACACTCCTTAACTTATATCTTGATTTACTTCTTTAAACTTCTTTATTTATTTATTTACACTTGTTTACTTACTTCTTTACTCACTTCTTTACACGTCACTATTTTCTTCTTTACTTACTACTTTACTTCCCTACTTACTTCGTTAACCTTCTTTACTTCTTTACTTACTTCTTTCTTTCTTTTCTTTCATTCTTTACTTATTTATTTACACTTATTAAATTTATTCTTTACTTGTTTACTTACTTCTTTCCTACTTTACATGTTCTTCTTTACTTACTTCTTTGTTTATTTACTTATTTCTTTACAATTCTTGATTTACTTCTTTAAACTTCTTTATTTACTTCTTTACACCTCTTTATGTCGGCCTTTACTTTTTTGCGTACTTCTTTACTTCTTTACCTTTTCTTTAAACGTCGTTACTTACGTCTTTACTTACTTCTTTGCAATTCAATACACTTCTTTGATTCTTTACACTCCTTTACTTCTTTACACGTCTTTACGTACTTCTTTACTTACTTCTTCACTTGCTTCTTTACTTCTTTACTTACTTCTATACTTCTTACATACTTCTTTACCCTTCTTTACTTACTTATTTACACTTCTTTACTTACTTCTTTAAACTTTTTTACTTTTTCTTTAAACATTGTAACTTACGTTTTTACTTACTTCTTTGCAATTCATCACACTTCTTTGATTATTTACACTCCTTTACATTTATTGACGTACTTCTTACATACTTCTTTACCCTACTTTACTTACTTCTTTACACTTCTTTATATACCCTTTTTACTTCTTTAATTCCTTCTTTACTTACTTCTTTCCTTAGTACTTTACTACATCTTTAAACTTCTTTTCTGTCTTTTTTCACTTCTTTACATCTTTACTTTTTTCTTTACTTACTTCTTTATAATATTTACTTACTTTTTTACTCTTTTATGCTTACTTCCTTACTTCTTTACCATTCTTTATTTATTTCTTTACTTATTTCTTTACCTCTATACTTATTTCTTTAAACTTCTTTCTCACTTTCTTACTTCTTTTCAATTATTTACATTATTTTACTTCTTTATGCTCCTTTACTTTCTTCTTTACTTTTTTACTTGCTTCTTTACTTCTTTAGTTAGTTCTTTATAATGCATTACGTACTTCTTTCTTCTTTACTTTTTAACTTACTTCCTTACTTCCGTTTTTACTTACTTCTTTGTTATTATTTTTTCAGCCAGCATTTGGTGGCCCATTTATTCCAACCGTCTTAATTGTGTGACGGTCGCGGAGGATAATCCCCATCACGCCATACAAAATGCAAATGCAAATAATGTCATGCTATGAACTTGTTCACAAAGTATTCACTCATCTTTCATATATAAATAATATAGAGTAGATTCTCTTGGGGAATAATCAATATCTAATATCCTTGTGAAAAACATAATTCCAGATAGCTAGCCTGTTATCCATTTCTCCACTCAAATTTCTTTACATCTTTACTTTCTTACTTACTTCTTTACATTACTTACTTCTTTACTCTCTAAATTTCGTTACTTATTTCTTTAGCTTGCTTTACTTCTTTACGCTCCTTTATTTACTTCTGTACTTTTTTACTTACTTCTTAACTTACTTACTTATTTACTTATATACTGATTTAGTTATGCACTTACTTCTTTACACTTCTTTGCAACGTATAGTTTACGCTCTTTCTTTCTGATTCCTAAAATTAACACTGCAACGTATATTTTCAGCATCCCGATTTCGTTTCCCGACAAACCGTTGTTATTTTGTTTGTTAAAAAATAAATTGAATACTCTGGCATAAACCTGAAGGATGTATAGATCCAACATTTAGTCTGGAATGCATGGACACATGCATTTTAAGTATATGTATTGAAATAATGGTATTATTTCATTTCTTGTGTGCCCGTTCGCGTCTGTAAATGTATATGCATTTTGCCGTCTTTGAGTCGGTGGGTCAAGTTAGTTAATTTTCGGAAAAACACGTTTTTGTCTCAGATTTCATTAACATTTTATATATTGACAGAGGAAAGATTTGCCTACGCGTACAAGTATTTCTTTTTATTCTCGCTTCCAAAATGACGAAATAAATCGAATTTGATTAAAAAAGCGCATTCTCATCTATACGCAACTTAATGTATACGGTGTGGAGGGGGAGTGGGTGGGAGCAGGGTTGGAGGAATACTAACGTAATGGTGTCCCTGAGAAAAACTGTGAACATTCTTTTCTAATAATTTATTAAATACTCAACAATGTTGAAATCAATATATCTCTTAAAAATGATTTCATAATTTCACGATTTTATATCCCGCGTGAACAATCATTTTAAAAGCTGATGATGCGATTACGGTGTACTTAGTTTATTTTCGGGGGAAAAAAGGTACTTTTTTCTTTTCTGATTGACTTTAAAATTTGGTTTTTAATAGTAGACATGACAATATACACATTCATTGAAAAAAAACACTCATTCTCGCTATTAAAACTTCATTTTTTCGATTTTTATTCTGATTCAGAAAATTAACACTGCAACGTATATTTTCACTATCCTGATTTTGTTTCCCGACGTATCGTTGCAAGTTTGTTTGTTAAAACCTAATTTGAGCACCTTGGCATAAACCCAAAGCATGTCTAGATCAGAAATGTAGTCTGGAATGGATGGACACCTACATTTTAAATATATGTATTGAAATAATGGAATTATTTAATTTCTTGTGTACCCGGTCACAATGTAAATGTATATTCACTTTGCCGTCTTTGAGTCGATGTATCATGTTAGATAATTTTCGGAAAGAAATAGTACTTCGCTCCGATTTTATTGAAATTTTATATATGGACAGCAGAAAGACTTATCGACGGGTACATGTATTTTCTATCAAGTGATTTTTTTAAAAACATTTATTCTCCGAAACTACAATAGTCAAAGGTTTGATATTTTGCATTTCCACTCAGCCTATGTTCCTCATCAAGTTTGTTTGCATTGTGAACATGGGGTCAAATTTGGCCCCACCCCAGGGGTCACATGTTTTACATAGAGTTACATAGGGAAAAACTTTTAAAAATCTTCTTCTCTGAAACTAGAAGAGTCAGGGGTTTAATATTTTGTATTTACCATCAGATTATGGTCCTCTACATAGTTTGTTCATAGTTTGTTCAAAGGTGACCCCGGAGTTAAATTTGGCCCTGTTCTTGGGGTCACATTTTTTACATAGACTTACATAGGGACAAACTTAAAACTCTTCTGTGAAATTACAAGAGCCAACAGTTTAATATTTTGTCTTTTCACTCAGCGTATGGTCCTCTACCAAGTTTGTTCAAATGGTGACACTAGGGTCAATTTGGCCTCACATTGTCAAACACGGTTTGAGCGTTTATATTAACGAGTGTTCGATTTGTTTTAAAGCTAGCCAAACTTGAGCTAAATACATCCCTCTCCTATATCTTGGTAATTGAAGATACTTTATAAAAAAACTAGTTTGATACTGCCATATTTGACAAACAATCCTTCTATCCCCCACCCTACCCCATCCCATCCCACCCCACCATAGGCACCATGTAGCCAGTAGAGCGATGAGGCCCTCTTGGCCTTCTTGTTTTTTTGTTTTTTTCTAATATATATTTTTTTTCATTTGTTTATTTATTTAAATTTGTTTGTCTCTATTTTTTAATTTTATTTTTTATTTCCTTTTGGTATGATGTCAAGCTGTGCATATTGCGTTTTTTCCGGTTCGCTGATTTTTGACGGAGTTACGGCCGATTTAAACAGTTATACCGAGATTTAGAATTTCCCTGAACCGGATACGCATGATTGATCCTTTTACTTGCATATGATTTCCATTCAGAGCATTGATGTAGCCAACTACTAACGTTTTGCATGTTTATTTATAAAATGACATCATGCAACTGTCATTGTTGATATCAGCGCTCGACGTGTATCTTCCCACATGTGTACGATCAGACTTTCCATCACCCATGTAATCCGTGTATAACCAAATCCGGTATGCAAAAATACATTATACAAGTCAGGGTAATGCATATTAAGCATACTAACATACACTATTTCAAATATAGACAACGTCAATGGTCTAATTAGTTCAATACACACGTTATGTTCTTTCTTTATATTCACCGTGATGTAGCTAAACACCAATGGTAAATAATTAACAATTATAATTTAATCGATGCTGATTTATTTTTCAAGAGTATAGGTTAAAAGAGCTAGAATTACAAATAGGCGCTACTGAGAGCGACTACAAGGTGGTTGGCTTTCATACTGTTGCCATTGGTGACAGTTACACCTATACTCTCAACTCGAAATGTGGAAGATGGGTGAAGTTGACAATACGAGCTGATAATAGTTATCTAACATTGGCTGAAGTAGTAGTAATGGGCTATCCAGTATCCAGTAAGTATACTTTAAGCATATTTATAAATTCATTCAGCGTTGCTAATACCCTTGAAAAGTCGGGGAAATTTGATTTTTTTCAAGGTAGGAGAATTTTGAGAATTATCAGATCATTTTTGCAATTTTTAAAAATCCAGGGATTAGTCAAGAAACAAATATAATTTCTGTCGCTAATTTGTGTAACATGGCTATTAAAGTTTTCTAGTTGAAGGAAACATCACAAACACAAACGGGTTAACAATAGGGATACCGCCGTGGAAGCACAGTTGCAAACATGGCCGATGGCGGTTTTAAACCAGGTTCTAGGGTGCATCAAACCTCACACTTACCCTACTGTCATACGAATAAACAGAAAAATGTAAATAAGGATATCCCCGCCAGGCTGTAATCTCTAACGAACAAGGCACTAACAAACAAGGCAGCAAAAGAAATAGGCATTATAAGAAAAACACATGAATGTTTATATATAATATAAAAAACAAAAGCCTAGAAAGCCACAAAGTAAGTACTCAATGACTTGACAGAAGCCAGAGCCACAAAAGAATGAATGAATGAATGGTGTTTTACGGCACGTCGACACATAAATAGGTCATATTGCGCGCAAAAACTGATGAAAGATAAAGAAATGAAGTAGTAATTAAAAAATTAATGAAACTGTATAAAGATAAAACTATTATAAGAATGACAAATAAGGGATAATATTTATGTAAATCAACAAATGCCCGCCAACGGGTATATCAATAAGTAAATATATATAATGATATAGTCTGATTTCTTTCAGGAAATCTAAAACAAAACATAAATCTATAGTTTCAAATAACTCTTTCATAGTATTATCAATGTAGTATCTTTGACGCATAGGATCAAAGTCTACAAATTCCAAAAAGATGTGTTTGACCGTAACGGTGCAAAGCATTCTAGTAATTAGCATTACCAGTAATTGCTCACCTTGTAATAAAAATAAATGAGTATAACATGTATGCCCTATCCTGCACCGGGCTAGGACAACTTCTTCTCGACAAAGAACAAACCGTTTAGGGTACGACAAGACACGATTAAAGACACACATCAAACGCTACCTTCCCATAAGTATTTAAGCCATTTCTCCGTGAATATTGCGGTTATAGTAAGAAATCGTAATGATGCAGGTAGTTAAAAAAATAAGTATAAAATTCGAAATGCAAATAAAATGCAAAGGAATACAGCTTTCACAGAACATAGTAAACCCAAACTTACGCAAAACGACAAACATGAACGGCAATGTTAATAAGGAATAAAGGCACATGACGTCACAAACACAAAAAGGGTTGACAATAGGGCTACCGCCGTGGAACGGACAGTGGCAAAAATGGCCGCTAGTGGTTTAAACCAAGGTCTAGGGTGACCAAACTTCACACTTACCCTTTTGTTATCCCAATAAAAATGTAAATAAAGATATCTTCTCCAGTTTATAATCTCTAACAAACGAGGCAGCAAAATAAAAAGGCAATATAAGAAAAACACATCAATATATATATAATGTAAACAAGAGGGCATGTGGACGCCTAAACATAAAGTTTTATGTATAATATCATTCATTCGGAACATGGCGATGACATATGCAACTAGGCTTGGTACTGATCATCCCTGCCAAGTTTTGTTGAAATCCAGCGAGAGATTCATGAGAACTAGTCGAGACAAAGTTTGTGTATTAAAACCTTTAAACGGCCTTAACTCTGCCAATAATCACTCAACAGGAACACGGCAATGATTTGCCCAACTAGACCTGGGACAGATTGTCCCTAAAAAGTTTCGATTAAATCCGGCCAGGAGTTCAGGAGAACTAGTGTATTAAAACCTTTACAGGGGCATAAATCCGCCAAAATCATTCTACCGGAACACGGTGATAATATGTACAACTAGGCTTGGTACTGATCATCCCTGAACAGTTTCCCTGAAATCAGTCCAAATGAAGGCATTTCGTCTTAATGAGGCCAAAATATAGCATATTTCAGAAAATCAAGGGCCATATCTCCTGTGTAAATGGTCCAATCTGGCTGTATTTCAAATTTTGCCGGAGCTTTCATTGATATTAACAATCTGGTAAAGTTTGGAAAATATCGGATGAAAAATGAAGGCCCAAAGAAGATAGTTTAAAAGAAAAAATAAATAAAGTCAACAAATAAGGTAAAGATCAGATGAAAAATGAAGGCTCTATCGTATTAACGAGGCAAAATATTGGTTTTATAAATAAATCAAGGGCCATAACTCCGCTGTTACTGGTCCAATCTGGCTAGTTAAAAAAAGATAATCAAAAAACGAAAAAAAATAAAATTAAATAAATAATAATCAATAAAAAAAAAAATAGTTTAAAAGAAAAAAAAATAGAAAAAAAAATAAAAAGAAATCGTAATGATGCAGGTAGTTAAAAAAATAAGTATAAAATTCGAAATGCAAATAAAATGCAAAGGAATACAGCTTTCACAGAACATAGTAAACCCAAACTTACGCAAAACGACAAACATGAACGGCAATGTTAATAAGGAATAAAGGCACATGACGTCACAAACACAAAAAGGGTTGACAATAGGGCTACCGCCGTGGAACGGACAGTGGCAAAAATGGCCGCTAGTGGTTTAAACCAAGGTCTAGGGTGACCAAACTTCACACTTACCCTTTTGTTATCCCAATAAAAATGTAAATAAAGATATCTTCTCCAGTTTATAATCTCTAACAAACGAGGCAGCAAAATAAAAAGGCAATATAAGAAAAACACATCAATATATATATAATGTAAACAAGAGGGCATGTGGACGCCTAAACATAAAGTTTTATGTATAATATCATTCATTCGGAACATGGCGATGACATATGCAACTAGGCTTGGTACTGATCATCCCTGCCAAGTTTTGTTGAAATCCAGCGAGAGGTTCATGAGAACTAGTCGGGACAAAGTTTGTGTATTAAAACCTTTAAACGGCCTTAACTCTGCCAATAATCACTCAACAGGAACACGGCAATGATTTGCCCAACTAGACCTGGGACAGATTGTCCCTAAAAAGTTTCGATTAAATCCGGCCAGGAGTTCAGGAGAACTAGTGTATTAAAACCTTTACAGGGGCATAAATCCGCCAAAATCATTCTACCGGAACACGGTGATAATATGTACAACTAGGCTTGGTACTGATCATCCCTGAACAGTTTCCCTGAAATCAGTCCAAATGAAGGCATTTCGTCTTAATGAGGCCAAAATATAGCATATTTCAGAAAATCAAGGGCCATATCTCCTGTGTAAATGGTCCAATCTGGCTGTATTTCAAATTTTGCCGGAGCTTTCATTGATATTAACAATCTGGTAAAGTTTGGAAAATATCGGATGAAAAATGAAGGCCCAAAGAAGATAGTTTAAAAGAAAAAATAAATAAAGTCAACAAATAAGGTAAAGATCAGATGAAAAATGAAGGCTCTATCGTATTAACGAGGCAAAATATTGGTTTTATAAATAAATCAAGGGCCATAACTTCGCTGTTACTGGTCCAATCTGGCTAGTTAAAAAAAGATAATCAAAAAACGAAAAAAAATAAAATTAAATAAATAATAATCAATAAAAAAAAAAAATAGTTTAAAAGAAAAAAAAAATAGAAAAAAAAATAAAGTCAACAAATCTGGTAAAGATCAGATGAAAAATGAAGGCCCTATCGTATTAACGAGGCAAAATATAGCATTTTTAACGAAATCAAGGGCCACAATTCCGCTGTTACTGGTCCGATCTGGCCGGTTTTCGAACGAGCTTTCATTGATATTACCAATCTGGTAAAGTTTGGTAAAGATCGGATGAAAAATGATGAAAAATGAAGGCCCTATAATATAAAACAAGGCAAAATATAGCATTTTTTAATAAATCAAGGGCCATAACTCCGCTGTTACTAGTCCGATCTGGCTGGTTATATAAAAAAAAAATCAATAAAAAAAACGAAAAAAAGAAGATAGTTTAAAAGAAAAATAAATAAATAAATAAAGTCAACAAATAAGGTAAAGATCAGATGAAAAATGAAGGCCCTATCGTATTAACGAGGCAAAATATTGGTTTTATAAATAAATCAAGGGCCATAACTGTTACTGGTCCAATCTGGCTAGTTAAAAAAAAAAAAGATAATCAAAAAACGAAAAAAAAAAATTAAATAAATAATAATCGATAAAAAAATAAATAGTTTAAAAGAAAAAAAAATAGAAAAAAAATAAAGTCAACAAATCTGGCAAAGATCAGATGTAAAATGAAGGCCCTATCGTATTAACGAGGCAAAATATAGCATTTTTAACGAAATCAAGGGCCACAATTCCGCTGTTACTGGTCCGATCTGGCCGGTTTTAGAACGAGCTTTCATTGATATTACCAATCTGATACAGTTTGGTAAAGATCGGATGAAAAATGAAGGCCCTATCATCTCAAAGAGGCAAACTATACCACTTTTAACTAAATGAAGGGCCATAAATCCGCTGTTTTATATCATTATACATACGTTCACTACTATTTCGTTTGTTTTATATTATGTTATACATACGTTTACTACTAATTCGTGCGTTTTATGTTATGTTATACATACGTTCTCTACTCTTTCGTATGTTTTATATGATGTTATACATACGTGTACTACTATTTCGTATGTTGTATATGATGTTATACATACTTTTACTACTATTTTGTATGTTTTATATCATGTTATACATACATTCACTACTATTTCATCTGTCATATCATTTTATACAAACGTTCACTTCTATTTCGTTTGTTTGATATCATGTTATACATACGTTTACTACTATTTCGTGTGTTTTATATAATGTTATACATACGTTCACTACTATTTCATGCGTTTTATATCATGTTATACATACTTTTACTACTATTTCGTATGTTTTATATCATTTATACATACGTTCACTACTATTTGGTATGTTGTATATCATGTTATACATAGGTTCACTACTATTTGGTATGTTTTGTATCATGTTATACAAACGTCCGCTACATTTAGTGTGTTTTATATCATGTTATACATTCGTTTACTACTATTTCATGTGTTTTATTTCATCTGATATATATGTTCACTACTGTTTAGTATGTTTTATATCATTTATACATAAGTTCACTACTATTTTGTTTGTTTTATATCATGTTATACATACGTTTACTACTATTTCGTGTGTTTTATATCAAGTTATACATACCTTCTCTACTCTTTCGTATGTTTGATATCATGCTATACATAAGTTTACTACTATTTTGTATGTTGTATATCATGATATACATACGTTCATTACTATTTCGTATGTTGTATATCATTTTATACATACGTTCACTACTATTTCGTATGTTTTGTATCATGTTATACAAACGTCTGCTACCTTTCGTGTGTTTTATATCATGTTATACATACGTTCACTACTATTTCGTGTGTTTATATTATGTTGTACATACGTTCTATACTTTTTCGTAGGTTTTATATCATGTTATACATACGTTCACTACTATTTCGTGTGTTTATATCACGTTATTTATACCTTCACTTCGAGATAGGGCACAAAACTGGCGCATAAAATAAGAAAAGTCCACTTTGTAACCTTCCTGTGCATCAGTTACAGAAGGTACGTTCTGCTGGTATACTTCAAATATATTTAAATATAACAGATTGTGTGAGCTACGATAAGTGTTATTAAATTGCTTTCTAGCATAGACTCATTGTAGTCAAAGTAACAGTGCTTACACTCATAACAATTAAGAGTTGAAAACCTGCGCATTTATTGATGCAAGGTTACATCAGTTACAGTTCAGTTACAAATCGGTTACATCGGAAAGACAAATGCTACTTTCATTTTATTGATATTGTATTGACACAAGGTACGTTAGTTACATGTGATTTACACCGTGGTTACATTCAGTTACGTCATAAAGCGTTGTGAAAACATTTTTCTTTTGCTTAGTAACAACGGCTACAATGGTAACATACGAAAATTAATTACAGGTACATACATACATACGAGTTATGCCGCAAAGAGATATACAAACTTCGTTTTATTGTTTTTTCCTTAATAGCACAGTTATAGCACAGTTATAACCGGTACAACGATTACATGTGGAAATTATAAGCATGTGCGTTTTATTGATGCATTGTACATTGGTTACATATGAGCTAAACAAAAGTTACATTCAGTTACGCCGAAAAATGTGTAAAATTAGTTTAATCCTTCTTTTACTTCAACATCATAGTTTCAACGGTTACAAAGGTTACATGTGAAAATGTAACGCCTTAGTGTGTATTGATGCAAGGTACGTAAGTTACGTGTGAGTTACACCTTGGTTACATTCAGTTACGTCGTAAAGCGGTATGAAAAAATGTTGTTGATGTTTTGTCTTCGAAATCATAGTAACAACGGTTATTTCTTTTATTTTATATCATCCTATACATAGGTTCAATACCATTTCAAATGTTTTATATCATGTTTTACATACTTTTACTACTATTTCGTATGTTATATATCACGTTATACATACGTTCACTACTATTTTGTATGTTTTTTATCATGTTATACATACGTTTACCATTATTTCGTGTGTTTTATAACATTTTATACATACGTTCACTTCTATTTCGTGTGTTTTATATCATGTTATACATACGTTTACTATTATTTCGTGTGTTTTATAACATTTTATACATACGTTCACTACTATTTCGTGTGTTTTATATCATGTTATATGTAAGTTCACTACTATTTCGGGTGTCTTATATCACGTTATACATACGTTCATTACTATTCCATGTGCCTTATATAATGTTATTCATACGTTTACTACTATTTCGTATGTTTTATATCATGTTATACATACGTTCACTACTATTTCGTTTGTTTTATATCATGTTATACATACGTTCACTACTATTTCGTGTGTTTTATATCACGTTATACATACGTTCATTAATATTTCATGTGCCTTATATCATGTTATACATACGTTCGTTACTATTTCGTGTGTTTTATATCAAGTTATACATTCGTTCACTATTATTTCATGTGCCTTATATCATGCTATACATACGTTCACTACAATTTCGTGTGTTTTATATCAAGTTATACATACGTTCACTATTATTTCATGTGCCTTATATCATGTTATACATACGTTCACTACTTTTTCGTGTGTTTTATATCAAGTTATACATACGTTCACTACTATTTCTTGTGTTGATATTTATATGATGTTATACATACGTTCACTACTATTTCGTGTGTTTTATATCATGTTATACATACGTTCGCTATTATTTCGTGTGTTTTAAATCATGTTATACATACGTTTAATACTATTTCATGTGGCTTATATCATGTTATACATACGTTTACTACTATTTCGTGTGTTTTATATCAAGTTATACATACTTTCACTGCTATTTCGTGTGTCTTATATCACGTTATACATACGTTCATTACTATTTCATGTGCCTTATATAATGTTATACATACGTTCGCTATTATTTCGTGTGTTTTAAATCATGTTATACATACGTTTAATACTATTTCATGTGGCTTATATCATGTTATACATACGTTCACTACTATTTCGTGTGTTTTATATCATGTTATACATACGTTCGCTATTATTTCGTGTGTTTTAAATCATGTTATACATACGTTTAATACTATTTCATGTGGCCTATATCATGTTATACATACGTTTACTACTATTTCGTATATTTTATATCATATTATACATACGTTCACTACTATTTCGTGTGTTTTATATCATGTTATACATACGTTCACTACTGATTCGTGTGTTTTATATCAAGTTATACATTCGTTCACTATTATGTCATGTGCCTTATATCATGCTTTACATACGTTGACTACTATTTCGTGTGTTTTATATCAAGTTTTACATTCGGTTACTATTATATCATGTGCCTTTTATGATGTTATACATACGTTCACTACTATTTCTTGTGTTTATATGTATATGATGTTATACATACGTTCGTTACTATTTCGTGTGCTTTATGTCATGTTATGCATACGTTCACTACTATTTCGTGTGTTTTATATCATGGTATTCATACGTTCGTTATAAGTTCGTGTGTTTTAAATCATGTTATACATAAGTTTAATACTATTTTATGTGGCTTATATTATGTTATACATACGTTCACTACTATTTCGTGTGTTTTATATCATATTATACATACGGTCACTACTATTTCGTGTGTTTTATATCATGTTATACATACGTTTACTATATTTCTCGTGTTTTATATCATGTTTTTAAACATAAGTTCACTACTATTTAAGGTGTCTTATATCATGTTATACATACGTTCACTACTATTTTGTATGTTTTATATCATGTTATACATACGTTCACTACTATTTTGTATGTTTTATATCATGTTATGCATACGCTTACTACTATTTCGTGTGTTTTATATCATTTTATACATACGTTCACTTCTATTCATTTCGTGTGTTTTATATCATGTTATACATACGTTTACTGCTATTTCGTGTGTTTTATATCATGTTATACATACGTTTACTATATTTCTCGTGTTTTATATCATGTTTTTTTACATAAGTTCACTACTATTTAAGGTGCCTTATATCATGTTATACATACGTTCACTACTATTTTGTATGTTTTATATCATGTTATGCATACGCTTACTACTATTTCGTGTGTTTTATATCATTTTATACATACGTTCACTTCTATTCATTTCGTGTGTTTTATATCATGTTATACATACGTTTACTGCTATTTCGTGTGTTTTATATCATGTTATACATACGTTTACTATATTTCTCGTGTTTTATATCATGTTTTTTTACATAAGTTCACTACTATTTAAGGTGCCTTATATCATGTTATACATACGTTCACTACTATTTTGTATGTTTTATATCATGTTATACATACGTTCACTACTATTTTGTATGTTTTATATCATGTTATGCATACGCTTACTACTATTTCGTGTGTTTTATATCATTTTATACATACGTTCACTTCTATTCATTTCGTGTGTTTTATATCATGTTATACATACGTTTACTGCTATTTCGTGTGTTTTATATCATGTTATACATACGTTTACTATATTTCTCGTGTTTTATATCATGTTTTTTTACATAAGTTCACTACTATTTAAGGTGCCTTATATCATGTTATACATACGTTCACTACTATTTTGTATGTTTTATATCATGTTATACATACGTTTACTACTATTTCGTGTGTTTTGTATCATTTTATACATACGTTCAGTTCTATTCATTTCGTGTGTTTTATATCATGTTATACATACGTTTACTGCTATTTCGTGTGTTTTGTATCATGTTATACATACGTTCTCTACTATTTCGTGTGTTTTATATCAAGTTATGCAGATTTGTAATACTATTTTGTATGTTTTATATCGGTTATACATACGTTTACTACTATTTCGTGTGTTTTATATCATGTTTTACATACGTTCACTACTATTTCGTGTGTTTTATATCATGTTATACATACTTTTACTACTATTTTGTATGTTTTATATCATGTTATACATACATTCACTACTATTTCATCTGTCATATCATTTTATACAAACGTTCACTTCTATTTCGTGTGTTTGATATCATGTTATACATACGTTTACTACTATTTCGTGTGTTTTATATCATGTTATACATACGTTCACTACTATTTCATGCGTTTTATATCATGTTATACATATTTTTACTACTATCTTGTATGTTTTATATCATGTTATACATACGGTCACTACTATTTCGTGTGTTTTATATCATGTTATACATACGTTCACTACTATTTCGTGTGTTTTATATCACGGTATTCATACGTTCGTTATAAGTTCGGCTGTTTTAAATCATGTTATACATAAGTTTAATACTATTTTATGTGGCTTATATTATGTTATACATACGTTCACTACTATTTCGTGTGTTTTATATCATGTTATACATACGGTCACTACTATTTCGTGTGTTTTATATCATGTTATACATACGATTACTATATTTCTCGTGTTTTATATCATGTTTTTAAACATAAGTTCACTACTATTTAAGTTGCCTTATATCATGTTATACATACGTTCATTACTATTTTGTATGTTTTATATCATGTTATGCATACGCTAACTACTATTTCGTGTGTTTTATATCATTTTATACATACGTTCACTTCTATTCATTTCGTGTGTTTTATATCATGTTATACATACGTTTACTGCTATTTCGTGTGTTTTATATCATGTTATACATACGTTTACTATATTTCTCGTGTTTTATATCATGTTTTTAAACACAAGTTCACTACTATTTAAGGTGCCTTATATCATGTTATACATACGTTCACTACTATTTTGTATGTTTTATATCATGTTATGCATACGCTTACTACTATTTCGTGTGTTTTATATCATTTTATACATACGTTCACTTCTATTCGTTTCGTGTGTTTTATATCTTGTTATACATACGTTTACTGCTATTTCATGTGTTTTATATCATGTTATACATCCGTTCACTACTATTTCATGCGTTTTATATCATGTTATACATACTTTTACTACTATCTTGTATGTTTTATATCATGTTATACATACGGTCACTACCATTTCGTGTGTTTTATATCATGTTATACATACGTTTACTATATTTCTCGTGTTTTATATCATGTTTTTTTTTACATAAGTTCACTACTATTTAAGGTGCCTTATATCATGTTATACATACGTTCACTACTATTTTGTATGTTTTATATCATGTTATACATACGCTTACTACTATTTCGTGTGTTTTATATCATTTTATACATACGTTCACTTCTATTCATTTCATGTGTTTTATATCATGTTATTCATACGTTTACTGCTATTTCGTGTGTTTTGTATCACGTTATACATACGTTCACTACTATTTCGTGTGTTTTATATCAAGTTATGCAGATTTTTAATACTATTTTGTATGTTTTATATCAGGTTATACATACGTTTACTACTATTTCGTGTGTTTTATATCATGTTATACATACTTTTACTACTATTTTGTATGTTTTATATCATGTTATACATACGGTCACTACTATTTTATCTGTCATATCATTTTATACAAACGTTCACTTCTATTTCGTTTGTTTGATATCATGTTATACATTCGTTTACTACTAGTTCGTGTGTTTTATATAATGTTATACATACGTTCACTACTATTTCATGCGTTTTATATCATGTTATACATACTTTTACTACTATTTTGTATGTTTTATATCATGTTATACATACGGTCACTACTATTTCGTGTGTTTTATATCATGTTATACATACGTTTACTATATTTCTCGTGTTTTATATCATGTTTTTATACATAAGTTCACTACTATTTAAGGTGTCTTATATCACGTTATACATACGTTCATTACTATTCCATGTGCCTTATATAATGTTATTCATACGTTTACTACTATTTCGTATGTTTTATATCATGTTATACATACGTTCACTACTATTTCGTGTGTTTTATATCATGTTATACATACGTTCACTACTATTTCGTGTGTTTTATATCAAGTTATACATAGGTTCACTACTATTTTGTATGTTTTATATCATGTTATACATACGTTCACTTCTATTCAATTCGTGTGCTTTATATCATTTTATACATACCTTTACTGCTATTTCATGTATTTTATATCATGTTATACATACGTTCATTACTATTTCGTGTGTTTTATATCAAGTTATGCAGATTTTTATTACTATTTTGAATGTTTTATATCAGGTTATACATACGTTTACTACTATTTCGTGTGTTTTATATCATGTTATACATACGTTCACTACTATTTCGTGTGTTTTATATCATGTTATACATACGTTCACTACTATTTCGTGTGTTTTATATCATGTTTTACATACGTTCACTACTATTTCGTGTGTTTTATATCATGTTATACATACTTTTACTACTATTTTGTATGTTTTATATCATGTTATACATACATTCACTACTATTTCATCTGTCATATCATTTTATACAAACGTTCACTTCTATTTCTTGTGTTTGATATCATGTTATACATACGTTTACTACTATTTCGTGTGTTTTATATCATGTTATACATACGTTCACTACTATTTCGTGTGTTTTATATCAAGTTATACATAGGTTCACTACTATTTTGTATGTTTTATATCATGTTATACATACGTTCACTTCTATTCAATTCGTGTGCTTTATATCATTTTATACATACCTTTACTGCTATTTCGTGAATTTTATATCATGTTATACATACGTTCATTACTATTTCGTGTGTTTTATATCAAGTTATGCAGATTTTTAATACTATTTTGAATGTTTTATATCAGGTTATACATACGTTTACTACTATTTCGTGTGTTTTATATCATGTTATACATACGTTCACTACTATTTCGTGTGTTTTATATCATGTTATACATACGTTCACTACTATTTCGTGTGTTTTATATCATGTTTTACATACGTTCACTACTATTTCGTGTGTTTTATATCATGTTATACATACTTTTACTACTATTTTGTATGTTTTATATCATGTTATACATACATTCACTACTATTTCATCTGTCATATCATTTTATACAAACGTTCACTTCTATTTCTTGTGTTTGATATCATGTTATACATACGTTTACTACTATTTCGTGTGTTTTATATCATGTTATACATACGTTCACTACTATTTCATGCGTTTTATATCATGTTATACATACTTTTACTTCTATCTTGTATGTTTTATATAATGTTATACATACGTTCACTACTATTTCGTGTGTTTTATATCATGTTTTACATACGTTCGCAACTACTTCTTGTGTTTTATATCATGTTATTCATACGTTTACTACTATCTCTATGCTTTATATCATATTATCCGTACGTTCATTGCTATGTCGTGTTTATATATGTTTTAAATATGATCAATTGGATTGAGAATCTTATATTAATATGTTACATATTATATAGATAGGCTCATAAAAATTCCTTGTTTGTTGCAATTATTTTTCGTAAGGAATATATACATTTCCTAACAAAATTGTTTAACTTTCTTCTTCTGGAAAGTGTTCGGGTTTTGGCTCCCGTCTACAATGTTCTTCTTTAGGGCCGAACATCTTCAAACATGCCCATAGTCGATCATGGTAATAACGATAATTGTGCTTGAGTCGGACTATAAATGGGGCTATTAAACTATTATATTGAGATAAATCTAGTTGTTTTGATTAAAATAGTATCCAATGATTGCCTCCCTTTACATAGTAACACTTTTGCTAGTTCCCAGTAATAGATAATAAATTCAACTTGCAATTATTGTCCGGCTCATGAGCAAGTTCAATGCAAAGGAATGTTACCCTACTTTCAATGCTATTTTTTATGTTTTATATGTATAGGTACGAGTAAGTTCACGTTCACGTTCGCTATGACACCATCAGCTCAAGGACGCGGAAGTATCATCAGTCATCGCATTGCCGGTACGCCTACCCAGTGTTGCTTCCAATGCTCCAAGTCTGCTCATGTTTTGGTGCGGACTTCACACCGTCACGAACAACTGCACTCTCTTTGCATCGAATGAAGTTGAAAAAACAGATAATGGCGACATCATGCATTGGTCACGTTTATGTCATTAAGTCAAAATTAACTTCTTAAAAATAACGTTTGTGCTTGCTAATGCAGCACTCAAAAGTATCCAACCACATCAATATGCAGCTTGTTTGCTGATGGGAACCAACAAACATACAAATACCATGTTATGCGAACATGTCATTTTATTTTACCATAAAATGACCTTAATGTAATATATATGTGATTACATTATATTAGAATGCTATATACATGACTAGTTAACTAACACTCTTACATAACATGACAAGTTAGAAAATGTTCAATAATACATTTGTGTAATTAAATCAAACATTCCCACAGTAAAAGGTGGGTAACTATCCGCCCACACAGTGACATAGAATATACAACTTTTATGATAAAAGAATCGATGAGTGACTTATTGGCCGTCCTTGCATTAAAAACATATATGTATAAAGCTTCCCTAACGCTAGATCTGAATGTATATCATTTCAATACAGGCTGCGAAATGGGGATGTTGGTGGGTTGATGAAAATTGTGACTTCTCAATTCTGTTGATGTTTCTTTGTTTGGGTCTAATTACACTAAATCAACAGGATGTGCTTGCCTGGTGCAGTCGAAAGTAGTTCTGTATTAAAGAGTGCTAATCTTTTTTTCTTTAAAAACTTTTTTAGTGCTGGTTCCTGTTATTTTTTGGCTATAACTGTATTCTGGACATGTTGTTGATATTTGAAAAATGCAGCTCATCATGTTTTTGACAGTTTTTTATATAAATTTGAGAAGTGAAAGTAGACAGGTATGAAATTGCAAGGGGTAAAAATAGTGTTGACCTTTGACACGGTGTTAGTATACAACTGAAGAAATGTTTCTTAGAAGGTATTAAAGCCCCTATTTCCTTGTTGATGTTTAATAGCAGACATGTTTATTTGCATGATAAAATAAGTTTCCCAGAATTCTAACGAGGTTTGAGTTTTTAACAGGTTGTCAACATTCTAACTTTACTATGGAAGGGCAATGGAGACTCATTTAGGCTATTATAACCTATAAGGAGAAATCATGTATTTTTCAGAATTGCATAAAAAATGATTTTCTAGGCATTAATTTTGTTTGAATAGGTGAGTTGAACTCAGAAACAGAGAAAAAATATCATTTTCAGACTTTTAGACTATTTTAGAGTGTTTTTGGCAACTTTTCCTCAAATTTTCTGATTTTCCCTAAAAATGTGATATTTTTAAAAAATTTGGAATTTTTGTGAAAGATATATGGCAAAATGTGTGGTATACATACTCAGGGATGTGAAACAAAGCCACCAGAGTTGATTTGATGAGAAAATGTTGAACGGTTGCTGAGATATTGCTTTTTTTATTATTTCTTAATTTCTCGACAAAATCGACTCGATTTAGTGCATGGTCAAGCGCAGGTAAATCGCAATAATTTCAAGATGAAGTCATTCGGCATTGCGAAACAAGTCAAAATGTTCTTTTATTAAGTTGTTAGGTTGAATCGACCAGTTTAATTAAAAAACATGACGCAAAAATAATCCCTTATAGGTCTAATTACACTAAATCAACAGGATGTGCTTGCCTGGTGCAGTCGAAAGTAGTTCTGTATTAAAGAGTGCTAATCTTTTTTTCTTTAAAACTTTTTTTAGTGCTGGTTCCTGTTATTTTTTGGCTATAACTGTATTCTGGACATGTTGTTGATATTTGAAAATGCAGCTCATCATGTTTTTGACAGTTTTTTTATATAAATTTGAGAAGTGAAAGTAGACAGGGTATGAAATTGCAAGGGGTAAAAATAGTGTTGACCTTTGACACGGTGTTAGTATACAACTGAAGAAATGTTTCTTAGAAGGTATTAAAGCCCCTATTTCCTTGTTGATGTTTAATAGCAGACATGTTTATTTGCATGATAAAATAAGTTTCCCAGAATTCTAACGAGGTTTGAGTTTTTAACAGGTTGTCAACATTCTAACTTTACTATGGAAGGGCAATGGAGACTCATTTAGGCTATTATAACCTTTGCAATAGAAGGCAAGAGGTCATGTGATCTCTGCTTTGTTGATAATGAACCCAATGGCGACTAACAACCGGCAAGGACGGCTGATTAACCGCACAAACTCAATTATTTACAATAATTATATTTTATTTCACAAGTTCAATGGCACTACAAGATCGCTCACATGTCAAATTATCGGAACCAATCAGATTGTAGATCGTGGCATTTGTTATATAATATTTAAAACAGCAAAAGCGTCGTCTACTGTGTGCCTAATGAACCGAAAGTTCAGGGCTCGATACATATTTTAAACCATACAATGTTAAGATATTTCAAAACATATTATACGAAACTACTACGGAATAATTCTGATTGGTTCCGACAATTTGGCATTTGAGTACTCTGCTACACTCGAATATACTTAATAACAAAACATACGTGTTAGAGATATTCTGTTCAAACCACTGTCTTTACAACCAAAATAGCAAAATAGAAAATCGCCATTTTAAAAGGACTACATTTTTAATACGACCGTTTGAAAAAACGGGACTTATTATGCAATGGGTTTGTCCTTCCAACACATCATCCGTCCGAACTAAAGATCGTCCGACCGTCAACAGTTACGAATTTCGCGCGATGACTTTGAAACCACAACTCTCACACTATCAGTAAGTCAAAGATCAAGATCACCATAGGCTCGTACGGACGTGATATTTCAAGAACTCCGGAATTAGAACACCCACATTCATCCATATTTATATTCACATACCGCCCTTTGTGAGAGGGAAAAGCCTATTGATTTTGAGGTTAGAAAGTCGAAAGTCCAGCTCACCATCACCTCACAATCATTAAGCGTTGTACGTTGCCCTTGGTGAGAGGAGGAAGTCTATTGCTTTTGGGTGTCATTAGGCCTTTTTATGTCAAATTTACCTGACTATGACCAATTCTGAGAAACACTAGCCCCACTGTAACGTTTAACTGTCAAACCTACAATCATGAAACTTTACAGAAATAATATCCATATTAAAACAATGACTACTATAAATTTGGGGGTTAGTATGTGAAACTTTATACAAATAGTATCCATTCTGCAACAACGATTCATATTGATTTTATGGTTACTATATATAAAATGCCTATGTGACTGACCCGATCGTTGAAAAACAACATCTAACACGTTTTTGTCAGTAGGTAAACGGTCAAGGTCAAATTGACTTGACACCTAGGAAATACTGTTTATACTACACGCACGTTTCCGTAACAGTGTGTGTGTGCGTGCGTGCGTGCGTGTGTGTGTGTGTGTGTGTATTTTTGTTTTAACGTCTGTCCCATTGTTAACATAGGGAAGTGTCTACGATGCTTCACAAAGAGGAATGATAAGCGGGATTTTCCTTGCTCTGTAAACTAGTTTATCAGAGTTTAGCCCCTTTGAAGCAATTGTTGATAAATCGTTCTCTCTTTTATTTAAGGTGAATTTTTCTAGTGAAATATATTTAGTTTGTGGACTATATATGGTGTGTTCAAGTGTTTGTGTTCGTGCGCATGTACATGTTAGTGCGTGCATGTCCTTCATTTGAGCGTTTTACTGAAACTAGTTTGGTATATATTTACTATATAGGGTGTGTTCAAGGTTGGTGTGCGTGCGCATGTGCGTGTTAGTGCGTGCATGTCCTTCATTTCAGCGTTTTACTGAAACTAGTTTCGTATATATTTAAATTGAATGTTTCAATTTGTAGATTTTGTATTGGTTGTTTAAAATATGTAAAAATATTGTTGAAAGAGTTTTACCATCGACACAATCTGTATGGATGGTCATCATTTGTAAACGGAAGTATAATGGAATTAATGTGTTTAGTGATCAACATTTTGAAGAATTTGGACATTTTCACTAACAACTTTTTACAATCTGTTTTTGGATTTGGTTTTGAAGTATTGGTAACAGCCATACCATTCAATACATATATATATATATAGATATACACCAAAACGAACAAGTATACTGTTTATTTAATACTGTTTTATTACCAACATGGTACCAGTATCTTATATAACTATGCGTTTCGCTCAGAGATATGATTTTCCAAATACCAACGAATCGGGTATAATGGGTTAAATCGGACTTTACAAGCGGTTGTAAATTCCACGAAAGTATAATATAGATTTCTCTCGATTTAAATGTTGGGATAGCTTGGTCAAGTGTTATCGACCCTATATTGTAAATTGTTTTCTCGAAAATAACTGAATTTTGGATCATCCAAATTGACATAAAAATCGTTCATCTATCTTTTTCATGACAAGGCAAGTAATAGTGTCTTTTCTTGATGGTTATTAGTTTTCTTCCTATTGATTGTTGTGACAGGTAAAGGCCACCGTGAACTTTTATTTAAATATGTTTTCATATATGCAATTGTTTTTATTTGGAATGTTTTTGGACCGTTTATTATCACGGGGGTTACATGACATTCCTAAGTGTTTATTTTAACATCTAGGATTTTCACTCATTAAAATTATAATTATTGAATGAACTTGTATTGTCTTTGACATGAATGTGTTCTTAAAAAAATAATATATACAGCGTTTAAATGCGGTCTTGCTCTAGGTCACACACCTATATTATCTCCCCTGAAACCGCACGGACCTAAAGACAAATGGAAAACAGTGCCAGTGTCGGCCGGCTTGTAACATAATTTGTATAATATGTGATAACATTTTCCATAAAGGAATAACATTTAATAAAAATGCAAAAAAAGAAACACGAACACTTATGAACAATTGATTGCTTTGAATTACATGAATGTGGTTGCAACCTATACTTATGCATTTCATGTTTTAACGAAACAGATTTATTTATAATGTTGTTTTTTCTAATTTTCGTTCCTCGTCAGTTTAAAAATAAATTAGGTTGTCATATGTGTCTATGATAAAGGTCCTCTGATGTGTGATTTGATACAACATTAAGGCCTAATTAAAAGTTTGGTCAGGACAAACCATGTATACACTTACGCTTAGTAGATTTAAATTATTCACTTTATATTGCATTATCGTTTATTGCTTTTAAATTTTAAAGAGCACTATTTGTATCGAGCTTTGTTATTGTTTGTATCGAACATTGTTATTGTTTGTATCGAACATTGTTATTGGTTGTATCGAACATTGTTATTGGTTTATCGAACATTGTTTATTTGATTTTTACTCTTGCTTTCATTGGTTTAGGAGCCGGGACATAGGGGGCGCTCCAAATGGTCGGACAGAGGGGCATTGTTAAATTTGTCCCGTCATATCTTTTTGCCAAAAACGTAAATATTATACGAAATTAAAATTAAGTTGATGAGAAGCGAAATAAAAGCCTAAATATACTGAGCAAGAATAAAAAGTACCCCTTTTCCTTTCCTTTAATATATAGACAGCAAAACAGGAAATAACAAATGATATATATAGAATAATTAGATCGACCATCACCAATGGTCCTAACAAAAGATGTTTTTGAAAAGTTCAGTACACCAGGGAGTTATCCCCCTTTTTTAAACCATGCATTTTTGGTAAAAACACATACAATCTGCAAATATTACCTCATACTTATTTGTTGAAAAAACAATCACAGAAAAACCGATTGTATAGGTAGCAGCTTTTGATTATCAAAAAATCATCAAATTATCCCCCTTTAAGGTTTACATAGCATCCATAAAAGAGTATTGCTTGGCAAAATGTTAAAATGTTTAAAGGAATATTTAGTACTTAATGAAGTGTGCTTATAAACATGAAACATTGTTTAATTAAAGCGCTGTTCAAGCTGTCATACGCCCTTAAAAACTGGCCTATGGGAATATCAGCATGAAAGGGGGTTCTTTTTCTTTTGGTGAGTGTATATTTTAAAAAACTCATTTTAACCCTATATCCGCCCACCCCTTAACCTATTTAAAAAGCTCCAACGCCGATGACTTTATAAAACATATCAGCCATATGGTACATGTTGTGCTTGGGCTTAAAATAAAATGCAGGTATGTTAAAATGTGTTGTTTTAATTATCAATTGACGTGTTGGCCTGTACATAAACAGTATATGTTACAAATTATATGAATTCATATTGGATTATTAATTAGTCTGTCCATGCACCTTATAAGCTGTATCAAAAGTCAAAGTCAGTCAAGTATATGTATAAAATCACATACACATATGACCACCTGACTTTGGACTAATAAATGGATCAATATGAAAGCACCTGATCAATGACCGTTTTATTAATCTGTATTGCTCGGGCTAATATTGGCGGTATTGGGCTCGTATTGGCCATTCGTGGTACAGACCGAATAGTACAAGCAACAATGCGTTCCTATATATGTACGTAGGTTGCTGTCACGTTGTAACGTGACATATATTTGTGCGCATTGATGTAAAAATGTATTGACTTCATAGTTCTAATGCTGAAGTATAATAACTTGCGATGTAATGCTGAAGGAATTACGATTCTAAGAATAAAGGAAAGGTCCTACTGGACGTGTAGCATGCACAAAAATCAGTCTCCCCAAAAGTATATTAAATACAATAATAACAGGAAAACAACATTGTGAATACAAAGCATATGTTAACTAAACATCAAAAACATATATGGGGTTGTCAATAGGGATACCGCCTTGAAACGGTAAGCGGCAACCACTGGGCAGTTTAAACCGGATCAAGGGTGCACCAAATCTCACTCGTACTCTGTCATCATCCCTGTAAAACAGGAAAGTGTAAATCAATGAACTCCCAGCTATGTGTGACTATAGAATTAGATATGGCGTCCATAGTTATTACAGTTAAACACATATTCTAACATGAATAAATGAATGCGTTTTACGGCACGCACTTCGATACATAAATAGGTCATATTGTGGCAAAAACGACGGATAAAAAACGAAACAAATAAAATAGTAAGCTCGTTTACAGCTTTCCTCTTTGACTGTGCGATGACCTGACAGACTGAGTAAATAATTATTGCATAGCCTACTATTAATTTGGTAGTGTCTTCGTCGCATAAGATCAAAGTCCACACAATCTAACAATATATGTTTAACTGTTAACGGCGTAAAACAGGGTACACATTCTGGCAATTGCTCACCTTGTAATAAATATAAAGGAGTTAAACGTGCCCTTTTGTGCACCGGGCTAAAACAACTTTCTCTCGACAAATTGCTTTTCTAGAAGGAAGTCACTTAAAGCCAACTTCGCTGGAAAATATTGAAATTTGTAAGTAAAGCTTCTGGATATGACCTTCAAGACATTTAACATTTGTTTCTTCCGAGGGATCGCCTTTTCAGTATTTATTATAATAAGAAAGTGATAATGACCAAGGATTTTACGAAATAACGTCACCATAGTCTCGCAGAAAATATCCTAAAGTACTCTTTATATTTTAAAAGTAAATCAGAGTTATAATACTATAATTTTGCAAAGGCTTTTCCAAGTGCATGGTAACGGGAGCCCTGATGGAGTAGGGTTTAGTTATATAAAGGTTACGAGTAATAAAATCCTCAACTCGAACACATACAAGCTCTAGCAAAAACGAATAGTTTGAGAAACATATAAACCGTAAGATGTTGCTTGTAGAGAATCTCCGTAAAACATGTATAAATAGAGGATCTTACATCAGTGACTGTCCATAATTGATTTTAGTAAATGAGTTGGATGAAATGGTAGGATACGAGGCTCGTATCTTTTTATCCAACGAGTTTATTAAAATCAATAATACACAGTCACGAATGTGAAATTCTATTTATCACATAACACACTTACGACGTGATAGTTTCTCTTTAATGTTGTATATTTACCTTATATATGGCGGCAATTTGAAAGAGAAATGACGACGTCGTTTTGTTGTTTTCATGACGTCATCTAGGTTACGCGGCTCTAAAGGACTCACAACACTATTATCTCCATTGAATACTCGTGCCCTACAGATGAAGGAGGTAGATAAAAAAAAAACAAGTTCGCTTTTCTACATTTTACAGGATACATTGATTTATCTTTACCAGGTTCTAAATCTACAGCATTTTAGGAAGAGATCACAGAAAAATGCATGTTGATATAAGATTTTTAGCTAATTCTGCCCCATTTTACACATCATGGTCTAATCACCACGGGGTGAATTTTGTCTAAATTTTGATAGGTGTCACGCAAACATGAAATTAAAAAAAGTTCAATCTGGTAAATATTTGTTAAATGTGTTTTAAATTGCAGATATTGGATCAATGAAGAATTTAAGCATAATACATGTTGTTTTATCTCTATGCCACGAACAAAAACATTACAATGGGACCCTATGGAATATTAGTTGTGGTGTGAGACGTAAAGTGTTCGCTCTACAAAAATGCGACATTTTAATCAAATTTAACGTTACTAATCTGCATTTTATAAAGTAAGATTTAAAATAATGTTAAATAGTTAAGGTATCTGAACGTATCGTATGATATACCATGCAAACAATTGGGATTAAACGTTTTACTGTAACAAACACAGTGATGCGGCCCTCATTTGCATCTGTAATACACTAGTGTATTGAGACTCTAGTGTACTATTATACCCACAGGAGGAATTTTATAGAGTATTATTTTCTGAAAGAACATACAATAAGTTTCAAAATGAGACATGTGTGCCATCTGAGCGTTGGGGCTTTAGTGAGTTTTGGGGTAAAACATTGAGTTTTTAGACGAAAATCGCCGAATTCTGGAATAATTGTTTAGACAAAGAATGGAATATATTAGAACCAATTGAATTGATGGAATCTTTCTCGGAACGCATCTCTACGTGTCCCACCGTATAATTTATGGATAGGAGACTTAAATATTTAGATTTTGGGTAAGAATGTTAAAAAATTGAATAAAATCGCTGATTTCTGTAATACATTGGGGATATTTAACTAAAAATTAGAAATATATCTAATACAATAGAAAAAAAAATTTGTAACCTTTTTGGGCAGGGTAAGGTCCAGTGATTAAGTAGAAAAAAGTCCCAAACCGCATGATGCTTGGAAATGCCTTAATTTTGGGGCGAAAAATGTTTATTTTTGTAAAAAATCGCCGGAATCTGGAATTATTTTTTTGAAATTAGTTCGAACATCAACTTATCAAATTGAAGCAATAGCATTGCACAGCCTACATATTCAAGCACAAATATTGGCATTTTAGGGAAAAAATTACAAAAATCACTGATATCTGTAGTCCATTGGGGGTATTGGGTTAAAATATAGAAACAAATTTTATACAATTGAATAAGGACAGATTGTAACATTTGTGGATAGACACAGTCCAATAATTAAGTAGAAAACAGTCCCGAACCGTATAATGCTTGAAAATGCCTTAAATTTTAGGCGAAAAATGTGTATTTTTGTCAAAAATCTACCGAATCTGGAATTAATTTTTTAAAATAGTTTTAACAAAACTTATCAAATTAAAGTATTATAATGTTGCACGGCATACATATTCAGGTGTTTCCTGGCATCATATATAACATATCTGCTAAAATATGTTGGAAAATGAACTAAAATTACTTTTTTCCGCTATCCATTGGTTGTTAAAGTTAGAAAAAAATATATAATGCCGGTACAATAGAAAAATAGACTACGCTAGTAGGAGTAACCCTCACTCCTGGGGAAATTTTGGACACCCTATTTTTCTGGAAGCCCATTATGTGTAGAGCCTTTTGGAACATCCCATTATGTGTAGGGCATTTTGGAACATGTACGTGTACCAACTGGCGACTTCGACTTTACCACGTTACCGGCATTTCGAACATGGTACATAGAGCTATATACAGTATACGTTATAAATAGAGAAATAGCGTTGAGCGACCCTCTGCGTACGGCCACTGGGCCGACCAACATATTTCGCGACACAACGGGACCGGTGGTCAGCCGTCGGCAAAGGTCCCCAGTACATGTGGCACTCGGTCGCTAGTCCATATTAGGGGAAAGGCTACCCGAGTTCGAGTCTCGAACATGGCAAATAGAGCTATATACAGTTATATAGAAGGATATAGCGTTAAACGACCTTCGGCCGACATACAGATTGGATGACAAGACGGGACGAGTGGGCAGCCATTGGCAAAGGTCCCGGTAACGCGTGGCATTCGATCGCAAGGCTGTATCAGGGGGAGGCTACCCGAGTTCTGGTCTCGAACCGCGTAACTCACCTAGAGCTATATAAAGTATAGTTATATATGTATAGAGGGAAATAGCGTTGAGCAACCCTCGGCCGATGGCCGCTGGACCGATGCACATATTTTCTGACACAACGGGACCGGTGGCCAGCCGTCGGCAAAGTCCCCGCTATGCGTGGTACTCGGTCCCTAGGCCTTGTCAGGGTGAGGGCTACCCGAGTTCGAGTCTAGAACATGGCACATAGAGCTATATACAGCTATATAGAGGGAAATAGCGTTGAACGACCTTCGGCTGATAGCCGCTCGGCCGACCCCAAGTAAATCGATTTGAGCGACCCGCAGCCGACGGCCGCTGTGCCAACCCACATGATTTGTGACACAACTGGAACGGTGGTCAGCCGTCGGCACGGTCCTCGCTACGCGTAGCACTCAGTCCCTTCGTTGTATCAGAGAGAAGGCTTCCCGAGTTCGGGTCTCGAACATGGTACCTAGAGCTATATACAGTATAGTAATATAACCTCGGCAAAGGTCCCCGCTACGCGTGGCACTCTGTATAAAGACGTCACTTTTTTCTCTCATCTGGCGATATGTCGTTATAACAGGTATTTTTTAATTACGAAATCCAGATTTCTTTTAAGTTTTATTAAAAACACATTTCCCCCAACAAAAAAAAAGCAGCATTTACCACCTTCTTATTGGTTTTGTGGTATATTATTGCACATTGGACTGCAAAAATGTTGAAATATTATTTTGTTTCTGTTCTTTCTATGCACTTTTATTTTTTTCCCAATACCTCAGTGCATTACAGAAATCAGCGATTTTAGTCATTTTTTCAACATTTTGCCCTAAAATATAAATACTTGAGCATATATGTTTAACAGATACAATAAATGGCTTGGATATGTATAGTGTGAAACATTGTATTGCTTCAATTTGATAAATTTATGTTCAAACTATTTACAAAATATAATTCCAGATTGCGTCGATTTTTGACGGAAATACACATTTTCACCTGACAATTAGGACAATATTTGAAGCATACATCATATGCTTTAGGACTTTTTTCTACTTAATTATTGGACCTTTGTCTATCCAAAATGTTACAATATGTCTTTATTCTATTGTATTAAATATTTTTTCTAAATTGTTAATCCAATACCCCAATGGATTACAGAAATCAGTGATTTTTGTATTTTCTTCCAACATTTGCCCTAAAATGCCAATATTTGAGCACATATGTTATATATGATGCAGGAAAAAAATGAATATATATGCTGTGCAACATTCTATTGCTTCAATTTTATAAGTTTAATGTTCAAACGAATTTTAAAAAATTAATTCCCGAGTCCGGCGATTTTTGACAAAAATACAATTTTTTCGCCCCAAAATTAAGGCATTTCCAAACATTATGCGGTTTGTAACATGTTTTTATTTAATCACTGGACCCTACTCTGACCAAAAAGGTTACAATATCATATATATATATTTTTTCTATTGTATTATATATATTTCTAATTTGTAGTTAAATACCCTCAATGTATTACAGAAATCAGCGATTTTATTCAATTTTTTAACATTGTTACCCAAAATCTCATATATTTAAGTATCGGATACATAAATTGTATGGTGGGACATGTACAGATGCTTTCCGAGAAAAATACCATCAATTCAAATTGGTTCTAATATATTCTATTCTTTTTCTAAAAAATAATTCCAGATTTCGGCAATTTTCGTCTAAAAACGCAACGTTTTCCCCCAAAACTCACTAAAGCCCCAACGCTCAGATGGCACACATGTCTGATGTTGAAGCTTAATTTATGTTCTTTCAGAAAATCATCCCCTACACAATTTCCCCTGTGGGGGACGGGGTCAACAGCCAGCTCAATAACTAAACGTCACAACTGAAATCACCTCTCTTGCAGAAGATTTTGCTTAAACTATTTGAGAGATGTAAATCGAAAAAAGAAGAAACATTAGCTGTGCTAAGTTGTTTCTTCAGGGTAAATATTAGAAAAGAAAGGGCTGTCAATGTTCCAGGTATCATCCAGATAACAAGAGATGTTGTTAAAGACTTTGATGACATCTGCCTGGGTATCTAGCGAAAGACTCAACATGAAAGCTCTTGCATAGAAAAAGAGCCCGTCTTGTGACCACTGCAAATTCCGCTGAGACAGAGCATTATTACCCCACTTTCGTTTTCATATTGTCATGTTTTGTCATGCTCATTAAAGGTTGTCATCAGGCCTATACGTGTGTAAACGGCGAACGTGACTGCATCGGAAATGAGGTGTCTGCTTAAGAATGCGAAGCAACTGTCTCCAGTTCTGCATATTAGAATTGTATAGGCCCATTCCTCCCCATATTTTAAATGAAGGATGGGCCTGGAATGTTCATTCCTGTTTGGCGTCATATAGCATGTCTTGTGTAAATAGACTTGTTGTGTAGGAGCGCCGTAAAACTCAATTCAATCGTCAGTTATAGCTATACAAAATCAAATCTGCGACAAGAGATGCGCATATTCTTCCTCATATGAACATTTTGTCTATAAATAGTAGATCCATCCCTGAGGAAAACAAATATCTTATATGAATACAAGAGCTTTACAAACAGTCCAGTCAACATAATGTAATTGTCGAAAATGTTAGTAAAAATGATTATATATTATTACTGGCAAGACATGTAGTGTTTTCTCTAGCAAAGATGTGTTTGAATAAGAACATTACGTGTTTCGTTGATAACAATGTGTGGTAAGGTAGTACATGTATATAGTGTGGAAAAGTCGTTAGTACTTACGTATGAAACTTGACACTTATTGCAACATTAATCTAGAACGTCTCCTGAATGTTTGATTGATCAAAATTAATTCCATATGTCATACTATTAAATTTATATACCTGAGATTATCAGTCATGTAGCAAATTCGCAGTAAATAAGTTATTTGAATGATGAGGTAGCGTTGGGAAATAGGTCCACAACTATTAAACTTATACACACTATTGCATTTATACGTCAGCAGACTGATCGCATTTCTGATTGTGCCTCATCAATTCAATATTTTACAACTGGTTGCTGCTGGAAACAGGAGCTGTTAATTGATGGAATAAAGGAAAATCACTAAAATATGGGGCTGTTGTACGATTTTATAATTGCTATTGTGGCTAGTGTGTTCTCCTGCATATATACCAGAGGTGTATCAAAACTTATGTACATGTTTAATTATCATTATGTACTATTCAATCAGGAATCTGGTTAAAGGCGCAAAGGCAAAGGATCCTTATCAATAATTGAACTTTATTAAGGTACAGCCTGACATTTCAATAATTTAAATGAAAAAATACAAAAACAAAAATACACGTGATGTTGTTTCACATATTAAACATATTTTTAAAAATATTTGTTTGCAGAACCGACCAAGAATGCCGAGTTGAACGAGTGAGCGATATTTATACAGTTCGTACCCATAGGGATACCAACAATTTGTCAAAAACGGCTGTTCCATACCTAAAGAAAAAATTATCTAATAGAAAAAAAAAGATTCACAAACTTCATGGCAAGTCCACATAGTGTAATTGTCCAAACTGCTGTTAGTAAAATAAACTTTACTATTGTTACAGGCCAAACATGTACTATTTTCACTAGCAAAAGTGGTTTGAAGAGCAATACGCTTGTCTTTGATAAGGTGGTGTGGTAAAGTTGTATATAATGTAGAAACATCATCATGATCATATGTACTTATAGATGAAGCTTGACGTTTATTGCAATTTTTATCCAGAACGTCGCCTGAATCTTTAATAGACCGACCTAAATGAATTCCAGAGTTTTCATAAGCTTTAGCACAATATTGTTTAACGTGATCTTTACGACAGTAAGATAAGATGTTAACAGTTTGGAGATATTTGTAGTTGTCCAAGAACTAGAACTGAAAATAAAACGGGCTTTATATGGTTGTTTGTGTAATTTGGGAATCCAGTACATCGTTGGCAGACTGTTTTGCTTTTCATCAATTTCAGACTTGAAAATCTTGCACTGAATGATACGCTTCGAAACAGCATTATCTTCATTAGATTGCACTGGAGTAAACGAATTAGTACTCCCGAGTGCCTGAGATAAAGCATTGACGTAATGGAGGCGTCAAACAATAATTATATTATTAGCTGCTTTAACAGCAGGAACTAAAACAAACTTATTATGAAATTCCTGGAATGCCGATTTTAATAAGTACTGATAAAGGTAATCCTTTGAGAGCAACTAACACAATTAAGAGAATAAAGCAGCAGTCTCGGTTTTATTGAGTCTGTTCATGAGAAGTAATGAAAGAAGCAACACTTCTCACGCCCCCTAGCACCGGCTTAAGCGGTATTCTACTTCAAAGCCACCTATATTGGGCTCGTTGGTCCCAAAGGACCAGTAAGGAAATAACACTACTGATTCGTAGCACGGGGAGACTTTTTACTGCCGTCAAATTGCGAAATGAAAACCTAGGTCTAGGGGGAAGTAGGGAGGGGTTAGCCGTATAGAAGTTAATACGGGTATCTGTGATGTTAAAAATAGTATTTTTCCAAGTAGAAAGTGGGTAAGGGTCAGCATGTTCTCGACGACACCATTTAATACTAAAATCCTCAATGGATTGGGAGATCTGACCCCGACATGCATTTAAACCGATCACGGAAGGCAATCTATACTTCGGACCTTTAGAAAACAAATGCCGAATACGTTTATCTATAATATCAAAATTACCAGTAATATCATTACCGGCCGGAGAATAGCAAAATTTAGATGTTCTACACTCGCATTTCTTGCGACTGTTAGTTACTAAATCAAGGTCAGACACTACTGTGTTGTATTTCATATTTTTAATTGGTTGCTTGTACTTATAAAAATAGTATAAGAGTCGAACAGGAAATGCAGGTTTCACAGAACGCAGTAAACCCAAAAGTACGCAAAAGGACAAACATGAATAGCAATGTTAACAAAGAATAAAGGCATATGACGTCAAAAACACAAAAAGGGTTGACAATAGGACTACCGCCTTGTAACGGTCAGTGGCAAGAAAAGGCCGCTGGGGATTTAAACCAGGTTCTAGGGTGCACCAAACCTCACACTTACCCTACTGTTATCCGAATAAAACGGAACAGTGTAAATAAAGACATCCCCGCCACGAACTATTCTCTAACCTACAAGGCAGCATTCATATGCAATATAAATAAAACACAAATATGCTCGTGTATATATAAATACAAAAAGATAACTTGGCAGAAGCGAGAGCAACAAGACAAAAAGCATTGCGGGCACGACAAGACACGATTGCAGACAAACATCAAACGTCACCGTCTTGTTGGGCTTTAGATTGACGTCATCATAGGGTCTACTGCCTGTCCGGTCATCAAACAATTAAAGAGGAAAGCATAGTGGCGAATTGTCAATGGTTCCACCGCCTAGCATGCAGTGCGTTACAATATGATAGGGTCATCAAATATTTTGATAAACCTTTTAACAACTTTAGCAAAGATAGTATGAAAGTGATCATGACGAAGGATCTTATGAAGTTTCTAAATCACATCACCGTAGAAGTCAGGTTGTGATAGTCCTTGCCGCATAAGAGTTTTTAAATTACTTTTATATTTGGGAAGAAGATCAGAGTTACGATAATAACATTTTGCAAAGGTTTTACGAAGTTTATGGTAAAGGTAACCCTGATGGAGTAGCGTTTTTGTTATACAAAGATTACGAATACTAAAATCCTCAACTCGTGTACAAGCTCTAGAAAATCGAATACGTTGAGACACCTAGACCCCATAAGAAGTTGCTCGGGGAACGTCCCCATCTAAATGAGAATTATTAACAATATCAAAATTAAAATCATCTCTCTTGTCATAGATTTTGCTAAATATTTCACAATTTTCAATAGAGAGATGTAAATCGAGAAAAAAAACTTTAATAACATCTGCCTGGGTATCTGGTGAAAGACTCAACATGAAATCGCTTTCATAGCAATATAAATACAAATCTGCGACAAGGGGTGCACAGTCCGTACCCATAGAGATACCAACACTTTGTCTATAATCGGTAGTTTCATACATGACGAAAATATTATCTAATAGAAAGAAAAGTGATTCACAAACTTCATGGAAAGTCCACATAGTCTAATTGTCCAAACTGCCGTTAGTAAAAATCACTATAACAAATTATAGGATTTTCCGATTTTTTTAAATATTTAAGAATAGAATCAACAGCACGATTATCTCGAAAAATACTTGGTACATCAATAGAATCAATGCCCTTATTAAGATAAAGAATTTTTAGAAAATATCTGACGTGATCAGACTCCTGGTCAATATGGGGCCAGAGAACATTCTGCGTATAGCTGTGAATTATGGGAGCAGTGTTATACACGAAGGAACCTGTTTGAATGAAAATTGTGTCTGCTTCCACGACAATCAGCTCAAGTGAAGAAATGGATAGTGAGGTGAGACAAGAAAGCATCGAGTGCTTTCCAGACTGTTTAAAAATAGTATGTAAATCAGCGACTGACATAGTAATACCTGATTTCTGTTTGATTTTACAATTACGTCTACAACCATATTTATTTACTAAAAGGGAAATAAAGAACAACTCTTGCCAAATATCTAAAATTGTTAAATTTTACACGTCTTGTTCATATCATATTTTACTTTAGTGTCTTAGTAAGGTCATTTTACATCGAGAGAAAACATCAATATACAATTTTTTACTTTCTCTCTCAAAACCTGGTGATGCCTATAGTTTTTGAACAAAAACAAGAAAATCGATAGAACCGATGGATGCTCCACGAAATGTATCCCCAACTTAACATATGGCCTTGTATCACCCAGCAGTTTTCAATTTGCAGATCCATTGGTAGTCCTTGACTTATGCTTCGGACTAAACTAGCAAGGCTAACATTACAAAAGGCAATAACTCTAATTTGAATGATGACAGAGTTACGGTTCTTACATTCTGCACTTTCTCTCACTGCCATCTATCATTGTGTGAAGTTTCATTTCAGTACCGCACTAGTTTTGAAGTTATGCTCCGGACAAAAATTCTAAGTATGAAATTACAAAGGGCAACAACTCTAACTTGAATAAAGACAGAATTACGGTTCTTGCACTCCGCACTTCCTGTCATTGCCTCTAACATTTCTTGACGTTTCATAGTAGTTTTGAGTTTTTAAAATACGGATCCCACTGCTACCACCATTACATGTTACACGCTCGTGTTGTTGGCTGTTTTTCGGTACTTCTTTATGGTTTGTACACCTGTTCATGTAGCCGTTCAGATCGGCCTCCAACCTGGGTTTTATAATTTACTCAATTATTTGAGTCAGGACTCAACATTTTCGTTATTGGGACAAAGTTTACCATCAGTTTTTGAAAAGAGCAATGTATGTTGATTACATTTTACCATTATAGCAATCTGGAACAAGTAGCTTATATAAAAAAAGATCGAACATTAATTGGTTATCATTGTAGTGGTTTCATCTAATTGTTTGATATTCATTTTTGCATGTCATGCTTGTGTGAATAGCTATTGAGGTATTTTTAATAGATGCAATTAACTTTACAATTCATTTAGTTATATAAAGAGCAAATAAGCTCTGTTTAGCATTGAATTCTGGTTAAAAATCACTATTTTGCTTAAAATTGTAAGTCAATTTACCCCACCCGCTACTGGCACATTTCTTATGCATTTAGTGTAATCACTATTTTTCTATTATATGTGTAAACTTAAAAGAATCACTAATTTACCACCCTTCTACAATGATTTAAATGCTATTGTTATATGAATGCATGGTGTTTTACGGCACGTCGACACATAAATAGGTCATATTGTGCGCAAAAACTGACGAATGATGAAGAAATGAAGGATTAATTAACAATTAATATAAATATATAAAGATAAAACTATTTACAAGGAAGGGATGATATGTTAGTAATATAAACTATATATATATATATATATATATATTAACAAATGCCCGAAAACGGGTATATAAAGAGGTAAATATATACAAGAACATTATAATGATTTATATAGTCTGACTACCTTCAGGAAATCTAAAACTAGACTAAAATCTACAGTATTAAATAACTCGGTCATAGTATTAACATTGTAGTACCTTTGACGCATAGGATCAAAGTCTACACATTTCAGCAATATTTGTTTGACCGTTAACGGTGCATACATTCTAGTAATTGCTCACCTTGTAATACAGAACAGAACAGAACATATATTTTATTTAACTTGTACATACGTACATCGTTATATATACATACATAAATGTTCATGCATAATAAGTCGAGTAATTTAGACAAAACTACAATTGCTATGAGCAACATTAATATTAATTAACTGATATATGAGAATGAAAATACAAAAGAGCTAAACATTGTTTAATTAATCAAGATTGTATTCCTTACAGCTAAAGCTGTACTAATATATTTAGCTAACTTGATAACAATATTCTTATCCTGTGTCTGCATTAATTCTAAGAATTTAAACATACTAGGTCTATTATAATAATATTTTTTAATATAAATTGTCCGGATTCTTTTGTAACAAGGACAAATCAAAGTAAAATGGTATTCATCTTCCAAATCAATACTGTGGCAGCATTGACAATATATTTCATTTCTAGTTATTCTATTACGAGAGTATCTACCGGTCTGTATTCTTAATGAATGTGCTGATATTCTGAATTTTGTCAAATATGGTCTGAGATTACATGGTAAAATATCAAGGTATGATTCATAATTAAAACTCAATTTACAATTATTATATAATTCAAGTACATCACTTGATTCCTTATCTACAAACCATCGTTGTATAAAACAATCAACAACTCCTTGTCTAAACGTATTTATAAAGTATTTAGCATTAACAGAATTTGGGTCATTCCAAACATGTGTAAAACCATATTCGTTTAACATATATTTTACATTCGATGCCCAATTTTTATAACCATTCTCACAATCTTTTAGTGTCGATGTGTAAATGCTTTTAAGTATTATGTTATCTGTTTTCAATAATTTAAACCAGTATTTAAGTATTCTTACACAACGCGTTATAAATAAAGGATATCTTCCTAATTCACCATATACTCCTGATGTACAAGAACTATTTCTTACTTTTAAAATTTGTTTACAAAATTTTAAATGTATTCTTTGGATTTGCTTTGATTTCGTATAATTTCAGAAGAATACTTTAAAATAGACCCCACAAATGAATCAAATAGTTGACATAATACTTTTGGTTTCAACCTTATTTTTCTACAGCTTACTAAGAGAACATTTAATGCTTTCAAAGATTTTCCAATCAGTTGTTCTTGGTTCAGAGCAAAATTTCCAGTATAATTAAAAACTGTACCTAAATAGTTGAAATCATGTACTACCTCTATATTCTCTCCATTATAATGCCAAGATTCATTGTTTAATAAACCACCTCTTTTTCTAAAAACCATAATCTTTGTTTTAACAGTATTCACCTTTAATCCCCATTTGTTACAATAGTCATAAAGTAAATTAATATTTTTTTGTACTTCTTCAGGTGATTTCCCCATGATAACCATATCGTCCGCAAATAATAGTAATATAAGTACAATATCATCAATTTCTAAACCAGTATTAATATCATTTTGTGAATATAGTTCTAGATCCTCAATAAAAAGAGAAAACAATATCGGCGAGTTTATCTCCCCTTGCCTTAAACCAATCGCATATTCGAAAAAATAATCTGAATAATTTTCACATTGTCTTACACATGATTTTACTTTTTCATACATATCTTGTATTATTCTTAGTAATTTACCCTGTATCCCCATTTTGTAAAGTTTCAACCACAATGCGTTTCTATAAACATTTCTTCAGATCAACAAACACACAATATAGTATTTTTTTATCATTCAGATATTTTTGAACAGTATTTAGTAAGACAAACAATGCATCAGTGGTTGAGCGCCCTTTCCTGAATCGAAATTGCTCATCAGATAAAACATGGTTGGTTATTATCACAAAAGGTCACAATTCATTTATTTAGTATTGTGGTAAAGAGTTTAGATAAACAACTTAATAAAGTAATACCCCTATAGTTATTAACATTATTAAAATCTCCCTTTTTATGCAATGGGATAATTATACCTTATGTCCATCTTTCTGGGAAATATCCAGAATCAAATATAATATCAAAAATGTCACACAAATGAGAAGATAAAATATCAATGCTTTCAATTAAATATTCATTCATTATATAATCACTACCTATAGCTTTTTCTTTTTTTAGATTTTTAACTGCATCCAATATTTCTTGTACAGTTATGGGCTTGTCAAGTTCCTCAAAATTACAATCTAAATCGTCAAAGTTATGAGTATTGCAAAAATCTTCGGCTTCATCATTTTTACATTGGAAAATATCGTTACCTAATTCTGAAAAATATTTCGTAAACTCATCAAGCGGGATTTCATTTTGACTCTGTTTATTTTTTCTTTTAAAATATTTCCAAAATTCCTTAGGTTTCGCCCGTTTTAGATGTTCAATGTCGCATAGTTTTTTTAATTCAAACTGATTTCTTTTTTTACGACAAATAAGTTTATATTTTTTCTTTAATTTGAAAAACTGTTCCTACAATAACTGGTATTTAGCCGATTAAATACACGTAATGCTTCTCAATAACACCTTCTAGCCTGCTGGCATTCTGAATCAAACCATTCGGCCTGTTTAACAAAGGACTTATCAAAAAAGCATGCATTTCTATTTGTTGAATACGTTTTTAAAACTAGTGGATCTGCCACCTCTCGTACTATACTTGTGAAATTATTTAACAAAGTATTTACATCGTTTCTATTATCTGTCACGATATTGAATATCAGATTATTAAACTGTGGAAGCTTTGTATTTAAACCCGCTCTGAATGCATGTCTGTGTTCATTGTTCCACTTTACATTGACGCTGTTTTTAACAGCGTTCTCGTCAACCATAGTATTACAGTTAAGTGAGAATTTAATCGGTGCATGGTCACCCCATTCATTAAATGATTGAATACAAAAGTCATAAAATCGTGAGAAGTCACATTCTCTAGCTAACAATATGTCAATCACGGACGCGCCCTGAGTGCTTGCATAAGTATACATACCACAGTTATAATCGCTCCCAAAACGACCATTTACTGTACGAAAACATGTAGATTTACATAAGTCAAGTAACTTTACACCAAAACTGTTGCAAACATTATCACGTGAGGCCCGACATATGGGTATATCGGGAGTGTAATCGTCGTCATCAATTTGTCTGTTATACGTGTCATAAGTAATAAAATCATTTCTTTTGCCGACCCTACTGTTCCAATCACCCACAATATACACGGCACCTAAATTCTCAAAATCATATATATCACTTTGAAGTGTATCAAATAAATCAACAGTGGCTATATTATAAGCTGGAGAGTCTTCACCCCATATATAAACACCACAGATATATACATCTTTATCAAAGTGAAAAAAGGTATGGTCAAGTTTAAGCCGAATAATCGTATCTTGATGTGTACGAATAATTTCAACACCCTCTTTCCAGTTTTGTTTATAATATAATAACATTCCACCGCTACACCTGTTCGCATTACGATTTTGAAATTTACGGTAGAAATTATGAGCAACATAGCCAGATAAGTTCACATCACTATCTTTGTGCGTCCACGTTTCATATAGAAAAACAAAATGGTTTACCGTAATTAAATCCACAAATTCAGGAGAGTTTTTTTTCACACTGGTAAGGCCGTTCACATTCCAGGATAGAATGTTTATTTCATCCTCTTTACACCCCTACGTATCGATTTTAACTGCTTTTCCGTCAATGTACAACGTGTCATACGCTAACCATGCCTTTTTATTTTCATTCTTTGCCTTCTTTAGAAGCGGAAATAGTTGTCTTCTCTTGTCATTTACCTCCTTGGGAAACTGTTCGGTCACGTAGAATGCCTTTCCTTCCAGATGTTTCCACTCTCTTCTCACAAGTTCACGTTCTTTAAACAAAGACAACTTCGCCACGATTTTTCTACATGTACTACTATTACCTGCTATAGGACCCATTTTATGAACTCTTTCAAAATGCATAACGTCCACAATATTCTGGGCAATTTTCATTTCTGCTACCATTAATTCCCGTAGGCGCTTTTCCGTCTCCGCTGGTACCTCAGTCGGGGCCTCCGGTATATTGCCGAACACTAGATTATTCCTCATTGATTGTGACTGTAAATATACAACCTCATCCCTCAGTGCGTCACGCTCTTTTTCCATTTGCACAACTTTATCGTTAACTATACCCAACGAAAAATCTGTACTCTCCACCTTGTCTTCCACTCTCACCACCCGTTCGTCCGTCCGTTTTACCTGTTCATGTACGTAAGTCCAAAGCTTTTTCATTTCTTGCTCAAATTTATCAACCTTTTGCTCTAACGATTCTAATGATTTCAATCGCTTGTCCATATTGTTAATCTTTCCATCAATTGACTTCAGGCATGTCATTAAATCGGCGTTAGAGGGACCCTTATCCGATGTTTTTATAGTTTCTTGACTCATGGCTGAATGGTGGGTGGGGTTGGGCGAGTCTGGTCTATCTACTAACGATTGTTTAAATATACTGTTGAGATTTATGATGGCATCATCACAGTCAAATAATACTGCGTTTGCTTCTTTTAGTACTGTACTAACACTTACCCCATCAGGGCTTTTCGGCGAGTTCGAATATTTTCCCACTTTGCACAAGCTATTGTTCAAACTGTCATCACTCTTTTTTATCTTTGATCTCCGTTTACCCATAGATATATTTTCTTGTCAACATAATCTAACATATAAACACTTTAAATTTCCATTTATTGAGTTATTTATCCAGTAAACATCAAATTTTCACTTAATTTCTTCCATTTCCTTTGTGTACTCTATCGAGAGCTCGAAAAAACACGTCTGCACACCTCGACTTATATATCATAATACATATGAATGAGTATAACGTGCATGCCCTATCCTGCACTGGGCTAGGATAACTTCCTCTCGACGAATGTGTCTACTAGAAGAACTCCATGCTCCGAGTAAGGTTTAATTGAATGGAGTTTATTGTTAACTGACAAATCCCAAGCGGCTTGCCAAGAGTTACGAATTAATGTGTTAATACAACTTTTAAAATCAGTATAAGGTAATTTGGTATTATAAATATTTAAACCTAATGCTGCCTTAGCAGCACTATCAGCTCTATCATTACCACGTATTCCTACATGGCTTGGAAGCCAGCAGAAAATAATAACATTATCAATTACAAGAGAATTGTACTTTTCTAAAAGTTGAAGCACAACTGGGTTATCATGTTTCATATTACCCAGTGCTTGAAGAGATGAAAGAGAATCTGAAAAGATTACAAAATGGTCATCATCAGATTCCGGAATATAATTTAAGGGAAGTTCAATTGCCTTAAGTTCACCTGAAAAGGTAGAGGCCTTGTTACTGTATTTCGATTTAATTTCATTAAATTTGCTTTGAAAGACAGTAGGGTCTGTACTGGATTTGTTACTACTACAAAGATCGAAAATAATTGTTGGTGTTTCCAAAGTCCACGGTAGAATTTGTGGTACTTTGTATTTAGGTCGATTTCAGTGTCTCTTAATTTTGTTTTAATACGAAGACCAAATGGTCGAATGGCCTTCGGTTTTCGATCAAAAAGAGGTTCATAACTAGGATTAAAATCATTATCGAAAGTTGGGTTTGAAGGGTTAGATTGTAATTTAATGGTATACTGAAGGGCTAATTTGTCCCGTCTATGAGACAGTTATGGTTCATTAGCTTCAACATATAGACTTTCGGCTGGTGATGTACGAAAGGCTCCTAAGGAGAGTCGTAATCCTTGATTATGTATAGGATTGAGCATATGCAAGTACGACTTGCGAGTCGATCCATATACTATTGAGACGTAGTCCAGCTTGGATCTGATAAGAAATCTGTAAAGTCGCAAGAGGACTTTTCGATCTGCTCCCTAATTAGTGTTTGCAACAACTTTAAGTAAGTTAAGAGCTTTAAGGCATTTGGCCTTCAAGTATTTAATGTTTGGTATAAACGTTAATTTACGGTCAAAAATATGACCTAGGAATTTTTCTCATTCACTACTAGTAAAGGTGAACCGCCCGGTGTTAGATGAGGGTCTTCGTGAGTTTTGCGTAGTTGACAAAAGTGCATACAACTGGTTTTAGATTTAGAAAATTTAAAAAAAAATCATCAGACAAAGCGACTGGTGGAGTACGCAAACGTCACGAAGACCCTCATCTAACACCGATAATCGTTAATCGAAAAATTCCTCACAAACCTGTTGCATTGAAAACAAATTTGCAAGCTATTGCGGTCAGTGTTACGATGTACAGAGTTATAACAATATGTTCCCTATATTTACCACCTAGTTCTTCACTAGACCCTAAAGATCTAACTCACCTAGTTGCACAATTGCCATCACCTTTTATACTCTTGGGTGATTTTAATGCACACAACTACATCTGGGGTTGTAAAGATATAAACGATAAAGGCAAGAAAATTGAGGATTTCTTAGCCAAAAACAATTTGTGTCTTTTTAATAATAATAAATCACATACTTTACAGGCTCCCATTCTTCCATTGATTTAACCATATACGATTCAACGCTTTTGATGGATTTTTCGTGGAGTGTTGGAGACGACCTCTGTGGAAGTGACCACTTCCCCATATTTATTGAAAATATCGCCCCTCCACTTCTCGAAAAAACACAACGATGGAAACTTCGCAAAGCTGACTGGACTACGTTTCAATCTCTTTGCGAGGAACAATTAAAGCCTTCCGTTTTCGAGGATGTCGAAAATGCAACTACTCTCTCTTCATCATATAGCTGATCAAACTATTCAAGAAAACTTCGGCAAATCCAAAACGCCCACACAAACCATGGTACGACGATGACTGCAAAAAGGCTGCATTAAATAATTTTAACGTGCAGCCAACTCAAACAAATTAAGATAACTTTAGAGTTTTTCTCGTCGTACTATTAAGGATAGCAAGAGGAAATCCTGGAGATCTTACGTCTCTAGGCTGAATTCTCGCTCATCTCTTAAGAAGCATGGGACATGGTCCGGAAATGAGTGGTAAAGGTAATTCTAGTTCTGTAAATTATCTTAAAACAGATAATGGAGATATAACATCTGTCAACGATATTACAAACACTTTGGCAGAAACATTTTCAAAACATTCTTCTTCTGAAAATTGTCAACCAAATTTTCTGAAACATAAGAAATTAAAAGAAGAGAAAGAACCTGAACTTCTAGTCGAAAAACTTGGAAAAATGCAATACACTATTTATTCTCGAAGAACCGTTAAAAACATTCATGATGCATCAGCTGGTCCTGATGATACCCATTATCAATTATTAAAACATTTACCTGAATCCTGTCTCTCTACCCTTCTTGATATATTTAATAAGGTTTGGGTGACGGGAAACTTCCTCGATTCTTCGCGGGAAGCAATCGTTATCCAGTCCCCAAACCTGGACAGGATCATATGGACCCAATAAATTATCGCCCAATCGCTTTAACAAGTTGTAAATGTAAAACCATGGAACGAATGATTAATGAGAGACTCGTTCTGTACCTGGAGTCCAACAAACTGATAACAAAGTATCAAAGTGGATTCCGGCGTCAACGAGGCACAACAGACATCTCATTCGATTTGAATCATTTATTAGGGAAGTTTTCATAAAAAAGAACATCTAGACGCTGTATTTTTTGACTTGGAGAAAGCTTATGATTCTGCATGGAAGTACGGTATTATGAATGATTTTCATGACCTTGGTCTTAGAAGCCGATTACTCATTTTTATAGAGAAATTCTTAGATGATAGACAGTTTCGTGTCCGAATGGGTTCAACCCTCTCTGACATTCATGAACAGGATATGTGTGTTCCACGGGGCAGCCTACTCTCTGTCACGCTTTTTAATATAAATATTAATACGGGCTATTACTCCAATAATAGCCAGAGTTATTGTTATACAGCACCCACGGTTTTGTTAGCTTGCTCCGCAATTGTAATATTCGTTTAATTGCGCATGCGCAATCTTTTTTCTGCCTTTCCCGGCCAAAACTTAATGTCAGCGGTATGTAGTTTTGTACATGTTATGTAAAATAATGAATTTTACTCACTTTCCTTCCGGTCCATTTTCGTATTCGTTTGTAATAGCATAATGAGCTTCTGTTAATAAGTATTCCGCCATACTTTCTATTCAGGATGCTTTCAAATTAATCAGAATTTTGAAGATTTCTGTTTTGTCTGGATGCTTTGTCTCGTAACGTCAGGATATACAGCTTATATTGCCGTTAATTAGGATACTTTCTGAATTTAAACTGGCTTGCTCTTATTGAGGTAGAGAGTTCTGTAATGCATATGTTAATTTGTAATTAATTTGGATAACCCTTTCTTTCCTTGCAAGTTAGCGTATTAAGTACAGAGGTTCCCGGCATGTATAATGTGTATGTTGCAGGCGACCTAATTCGACGCATTCCACCAGTGCATTTGACTCAGCTGTCATACACTTGCCCGAAATCCGCGAACATTGTAACATTAATGGCTTGAATTTTAAAGGTACTTGCGCTATTGTTTTAGAAAAGGTAAATTATTAAATGGCATTAGCAGTTCACACACTTGCCAGAACAGACGAGGACAAATGTAAGGTGCTTATTTCATAAACAACAACAATATTAATATCCCGCATCAGCTTGCAGAGTTGTATAGGTTTTCTCAAATAAATAAATCACACACACACACACACAGACACACACACACACACACACATACATACATACATACATACATACATACATACATACATACATACATACATACATACATACATACATACATACATACATAAATAAATTATTATATATGTATTATCATTGTTCTTGTTGTTTTTGATTTTTTGTTAGAATAGGCATTATATAAGTATCTATAGACATATACACTGACAAAAAAAAGGAAGAGGAAGCAGCAGAAGAATAAGAAAAAGAAAAAGAAGAAGAAGAAGAAGGTTAAGAAGAAGAAGAAAAAGAAAAAGGAAAATATATGAAAATAAAGGTTATCTACATAAAGCTATGTATAGTCTAATAAATACATATTTCGAGATAGGCTATGGATGCTATTACCTATAGCAAATAAATAATAATTAAAAAAAAATAAAAATAAAAATAAAAATAAAAAAATAAAAAAACTATAATGTTTATCAATAAAAAAAGACCTTTGGAAACGGCCGAGCACGACACATACGAAATATTGCAGTCTCGGTTTGATTGAGACTGTTCATGAGTGGTAGTGAAATATGCTAGCTACCGCTCAAGTAAAAAGAAAAATGAATAAATAACACTAAAAATAGAAATAATAATAACACGGAAAAATGTGTATATAATAATAATAAATATAATAAAAATGACATCAAAAAATAAATTAAATAATAATAAATAAATAAAATAAAAATAAAAATTCAATGGACAAAAATAAAAATAAAGAATAAAAAATATAGTAATATATAAATAATAAAAAATGGATAGAGCTTTTATAGATATTCAAAAAAATAGATAAATAAATAAACAAATAAATATAATAATAATAATAAAATAAATAAATAAATAATAACGATATTAATGATATTAAATGAAAAATAAATAAACAAGCAACAAACAAATAAAAAATAAATAAATAAAATTATAATTAACAATATTAGTGATAATAATAATAATAGTGAATAATAATACCAGCTTCAATAACAGAAGTGTTAGTATTCATAATAACAAGATTAGTAATCATAATAATAATAATTATGATTATAATAAAAATACTAGCATAAGTTAAAGGGAGATTTACATTACATTACATAAAACTATATAAGCTTCGCAACTGGTTAGTGATTTTCGTTTTATTCTGTTTCATGAATCGAGCCTGCTAAGCGGTAGTGTGCAATCCAGGCAGGAAGGTGACTGTCCAGTGGCTTGGACCGGGCTTGTTGTATGGAGAATGTGACGGCGGTTCACAAGCTAAATAGCATTGTGACATGATGCATCAGCCGATATACAGCAGCACTCAGTAAAACAGCTAAGGTAATGGGGTGGAAAGCTAGTGTGCGCATGGGTTTCATAGGGCCCGCATAATTTCTGCAAATCTAATTCTTGACCGTATGACCCGCATTGTAACCATGGTTCTCATGTATTGACAATCGGCACCACTCCCTTTCATACGTATGTTCTAGTAAAATATTTAATTTGTTTCCTGTCCATATACGATGTCATCGTTCTGAAAGAGGAATTTAGTACTGGTTCCATCTCAGTACCGGTTTCAAGAATGGGTTTCCTGGCACACAATACTTATTCAATCAGCGGATCTTTTTATTAACAACAGATGTTAAGCTGGTAGATGCGTCTTATTAACTACTTCACGAGTAGCAATTTTCTGCTTATTTTTTTTTTAGAATACTTCATTCGATATTGTTTTCTATTGGAATGATGAACAATAGTGTCTTCATCACCGTGAGTTTAGCTAGTTGCCAATTCGGCCGACTTGCAAACTTGGAGCCACTTAACGTAGTCCGAGTATTAACTTTCATAATACATCCAACCCCTTCTCCAAGAAGCAAAAACGGGGTTGGCTTGAGTATGAAATAAAACCTTAATTTTGGCTTTAAAACTGTGCAAATTGTAAAATTAAAACATTTAATAGGCAATTTTTATAAGTTAATCGGATTTTACGGTAAAAAAGTTTTTAAACGTGTTTTATCGTCGAAATATTTGTTATAAAATCCTGCTAATATAAGCTTTCCCATCGCTTAATGGAGTTAAGACGGGACCATGTAATAACTACTCAGTTCGCAACTCGAATTGCGTACTGCGAACTATTTCAAATATATAACAACAGTTCCGTTTTCTTTATGTTTTTCTTTAAAATACTTCATTTGATATTGTTTTCTATTGGAATGTTGAACAGTAGTACCTTCAGCACCATTAGTTCAGCCAGTTGCCAATTCGGCCGAATTGCGAACTGGGAGCAAGTACGCAGTTCGCAGTTCGCAATTCGAATAACGTACAGTTCGCTAACAACACGTCCGTTTTCTTTTTTCTTTAAAAAACTTCATTAGATATTGTTTTCTATAGGAATGATGAACAGTAGTGTCTTCATCACTGTTAGTTTAGCCAGTTGCCAATTCGGCCGAAGTTCGCAGTTCGTAATTTGAATAACGTATTCAAATATATAACAACATGTCCGGTTTATTTATAATTATGATTTTTTGTTTAGAATATTTCATTTGATATTTGATCTTGTTTTCTATTGGAATCTTAAACAGTAGTCCCCGGAACGTGGTTAGTTTAGCCAATTAGAATACAAATGAAAATAACATGTCCGCCTTGATGTTTGTATGAAAATTGTATCGTGAACACATCAAATTAACTATTATTAGGTATATAAATGCATATATTTAACGTTCATTTCGAATAGCGAACTGGCAGCCAGTTGACAGTTCGCAATTCGAATAGCGAACTGCGAACTGGGTCCTAACTTTATAGTCATTCTGGCAGAAAGAATTTCTCAAACATGCTAGGTCGTCGATGCCCACATTCTGTGAATATTCGCTTTCGTCAATTGGCCAACACATGACATTCCCCGATTTTTGGGAAAAAATTGTTTAGATATAAAATCAATCGTGCACAATGATGAACATCACCTCAATTCTGGCAGTTTTGATCGCATGCCTGCATTACCGGAAATTATCCGCCTAAAACTCTGGTATTGCCAAAGAAATGCTGGCGTGCGATTCCCTAAAACTCTCGGTATTGCCAAAAAAATGCTGGCGTGCGATTCCCTAAAACTCTCGGTGTTGCCAAAGAAATGCTGGCGTACGGTTCCCGGACGTGACTAAGCTCGAATACGTTCAATTTTTATTTCATGAACGTTTTTTGATATACTTTTTTTTAGATGTAGTGAATCTTTTTTGAATTTGAAATGCATTGTTATAAATTTGTAATCTATAGAGTAATGCTTACGCCGTCAGAAACCCATTACACCGGTATATAAACTTTATATATGGGAGGCCTGCATGCATATACCAGTCAGACTTTCTCGAAGGGAAGTAACAATGTTCTACTTAATACGTACATTATCGTATTTGTTGTCTCCCTTCGCTATTATGTTCTGTAGCAAGTGTCGTTTGCTGTTTATAAAAGAAACCGTATAGTTCACCAACATTATTTTGTCATCTAGCCCACTGGTATAGATGCACGTGTATCCCCACGTGACGATGTTTTCACCCTGGTAAATATTTGCTTTTTGCCTTTTTTTTCTTTTAACCGCTTGTGCGATACAGATAAAACAAATACTGCGATAATCCCCATCAAAACAAAAGTTTTAACAGAATGACGGCTATTGCTTCTTTGCCGGTACCCTCCTCGCGACCAAGGCGGTACCGGCGTTATTTAAAAAAGAGCTCATGGAGGGTTGCTTGTTTACTTGTTGCTTCATTATCTTCGGTACAAAATGCCGACAATTATGGTACATGCAATTATTTAAAAACAAAATGGACACTATTTTTAATTAGATCAAGTCCGCCCTGAAATGTACTCGAGAAAAATCCTTTCCTAGCGGGTTCTGAGAATATGTACTCCGGATGAAATGTTGATTTCGATTTTTGTATGTGATTTCCTCAGTGCAGTTTTGTGCATTCCCGGGCCAGATTTTCTGCTTTAAGGTAGACAAATGTATTCAAGTTGGCCTATATTTTAGGGATTTTATTTAGTATTCCTACGTAAATTGCCTACTTCAATGTTTCCTACCATCCCAAAATGTTACCGAGGCAACTGCCTCGGTGTGCCTCAGCCAGTATATAGAGTTTCATTAACATTGTTGTTGTGATACGGGAATTAATTCACGAGTGAGAAAGATTCTTGCGATATAGAAAGGAGATTCCTGCGGTATAGAAACGAGTGCGCTTGGGCACGAGTTTCTATAATGTATCGCAAGAATCTTTCTCACGAGGGAATTATTTTCCGTATCGTGACAACAATGTTAATTAAACTATATATATTATATATTCTGTGATGAATTTATTTCCAATCGTCTTTTGACACACGTATTCCTTCTTCTGTCACTCCTTTGGCGACACATCAATATCGTGACGTCACTCGCGCTGTTTGACGTCACGATATTTCTGCATCGGCACAGGCTTCTGTAGACGATGATGGCTGTGGTACAGGGGGCATTTCCAGCATATTTTGGTTGCATAGGTATACTTCTTCAAATTCAGAATTTTTTAACAGTTCTTCAACCTGCTAATGAGGGCTGGCGTGGCGCAGTCGGTAGCGCGACGGATTTGTAACCGGAGGCCCCGGGTTGAATCCTCCGTGGTGCCACTGAGTTCCGTCGGTGTGTTCTTGGGCAAGACAAGAAACTGGGCGGTCCCGTGTATCGGTCTATCCTCCGAGCACGTTAAATAACCATAGGAATATATTCGATAATAAGAGTAGGGCAGGTTCCCGGATTCCTATGTATCTTTCCCCTCTCTCTGGGGCGACTCTAAATAACCTATACTGTGTTGATGAGCCGTTAAACAACATTCAATTCAATTCAACCTGCTAAGAAAGTAGTTCCTAAAATCTGGCTACTGTGCTATCTTGCACACTAGGCGAGATAGGACAGTAGAGGAAGAGATATGTTATAGATTTTCTCAAACTGGGAAATTTCTATAATTCATCACAGAATATATAATATATTGTAATAGTACGGTAGAATCAACTGTCAGGATTTAACAACTTTCTTCTATTATTAAAGGAAGAAAAAAGGATGATCTCTACAAGGATAATATAAACAACACTAGGATAGTTAATGTTTCACCATCATTTATATAGGCCTGCTGTACACGGAAATGATATGCACGATATAAGGACCGCAGCGGACACGACGAAGTGAGTGGGGACGGGTATCTACATCTTCATCTATAGTATACGTTGATATGTCAAAATATGAAAATCATTCTACGGAAAAACGACTTTGCATCGCGGTTATTTATAATGTGAGCACAAGATAAAATAAGAGTTAAGAGAAGCAAGTACAAGATGAACTAGAATAAATAATAAAGACAATAATAGACGTACGTATTGCTATAAGGTAAATAAATACAAGAATAAATGGGTATAGGTAATAAAGAAAGAGGTACAGGAAAGATGCCCAAACCTACATAGAATCATCTGATATGAACCAATTCAGCTTCGGAGGCGGTACCAGGGACAAGTGTGTCCCCGCTAACACAGCTTCAGATCATCACTTGACTCATAGTAGGTTTAGCGGAAAGCTCCCTCTTGAAGTGTACCAAGGAGGGGCCTCAGCTGCAGCAGCTGGGAGTGTGTTCCAGGCAGGGATAGTTCTCGGGAAGAAACTAAACTTGAATGTGTCTGTTTTTGCAGAAAAGTGTTGGAATTTCCTGGAATGTAGTGCTCTTGTATCAACTAGTATATTACCTTGCCAGTGTGCTGCAGTTTACACCTTTTGTACAGGTCATTGTTTAAATTATAAGGATGAATCAGTTTAACTGGGTTTCTAATGTAAAAAAGCTGTTAAATGACTATGGTTTTGCATATGTATTTAAAAATCCTAATACATTACATGTTAACGCATTTATTAGTGAATTTAAGTGTAGAATAATAGATTCATTTAAACAAGAATGGTATGGAAGTGTAAATAACAGTTCTGTTTTGAATATGTATAGTGCTTAAAACCTCTTTTGAATATGAACGATATTTAGATATAGTACCCAGAAGTCTACGTTTATAATTTGTGAAATTGAGGGTTTCTGTACACCCTTTGAGAATACAAACAGGAAGATACTCACGTAATAATATACCTCGTAATGAACGCTGTTGTTTAGGTTGTAATGATAGGGACATAGAGGATGTTATCTTCAACTAAGAAAAAAGTATATGAAACGTTTTTACTATGTTAATCCATCTGTAATGAAAAAAGAGTATGATAATGGACCTTTGGAAACGGCCGAGCACGACACATACGAAATATTGCAGTCTCGGTTTGATTGAGACTGTTCATGAGCGGTAGTGAAATATGCTCTAGCCCCGGGTTGAGCAGAACTCAATATTCATAAAATGTATAGTACACAATGTTAACCATCCCGAAGATGGCAAGCATATGGCGTTGAACATGGAGTATACTCCTTCCCCATGTCGTACGGCGTATGGTCCCAGTATATAATAAAATGAAATGCCCCGAAGAGCGAAATAAACATAATGGAATCTAGTTGGGAGCAGCGGTTATGAAGCCTGCGTATAAAAACCAGACAACATATCCTATGAGTGGTTAAACAATACCCAGAGCCTTTTATCGGCCGGAGTAGTGGAACCACCGAATCAAAAATTAAGTAAGAAAACAAAAGAAATTGAAAATGTACCACCGATAACTAAATATAAGTATCGGGCTCAGCGATCTCCAAAGATCGAATAAATAACAGAACTGATTGCAAGCGCGGGCAGACGTTTAAGTTTCACAATTTACTGACTTTATCTGATAAGAATGAGATTAGGAACATTTGTAAATATATAAAAAAAGCTTTAGCTATACGGAATTCAATTATTAATATTGAGATCTGATGTTATTAGTTATGCTGATTTTCCTTACTGCCTTTGTTAATACATTTCTATTAACTATGTTGAAAATGTATAGAAAATATATTGTATGCTTGGATACGTGACATGAATTTATTTATACATACATGTATTTAGACGATGTACTTATGTATAAGTCTTAATAAACTGTCTGTTCTGTTCTGTTCTCCTTACTGCCTTTGTTAATACATTTCTATTAACTATGTTGAAAATGTATAGAAAATATATTGTATGCTTGGATACGTGACATGAATTTATTTATACATACATGTATTTAGACGATGTACTTATGTATAAGTCTTAATAAACTGTCTGTTCTGTTCTGTTCTGTTTGACGGATTAACGGATTTATCCGTTAAATATAACTAGATACGACGAAAATGTGTTTACTGACAGTCATTGAAAACGCAACATTAACTCCGTATATATATTTGCTGTTGGATTATTCGCAAACCATTTGGAAAAAACTGCTGAACCAATATTTCTATTTTTATTTTTTAAGTATTTAATCTTGATACCTAACTTGTCTTTCATGTTTATTGGTAGGCCTTTGTGACAAGTAATTACGCAGTTATTTACCTTGTCATTTAACATTGTTTACTATGGATCGTCATAAAAAGAAAACTGTTCCACAAAATGTCAACCTGCATTAATCTGTCTCATAACAAATTACAGATGATTTTACTAGCCTTTTTATTGTTTGACTTCTGACAGTCTCATGCCATGACATTTCCGAGAAAAGGATTTCTTTGTACGATGTAACTGAATAAATGAATGAATGAATGATGTTTTACGGCACCTCGACACATAAATAGGTCATATTGTGCGCAAAAACTGATGAAAGATGAAGAAATGAAGTAGTAAATAAAAATTAATGTAAAAATATAAAGATAAAACTATTTATAAATAAGGGATGATATGGTAATAATATAAACTATGTATATATGTAAATCAACAAATGCCCGTCAACGTGTATATAAACAAGTAAATATATATAAGAACATATTAATAATGATGAAAAAGTCTGATTTCTTTCAAGAAATCTAAAACAAGACTAAAATCTATAGTATCAAATAACTCCTTCATAGTATTAACATTGTAGTATCTTTGCGGATCAAAGTCTACACATTCCAACAAGATATGTTTGACCGTTAACGGTGCAAAACAGGGTATACATTCTGGTAATTGCTCACCTTGTAATAAGTATGAATGAGTATAGAAAACCGGAAATGCACGTGCATTTCATAACAACAATATTTTGTCCAAAATGCCTCAAATTTTATCTTTTAAACAATTTTGTTTTGTGGTGCGTTTTCATTGACCGTGAGTATATATTGTTTATTGAAATATGATAAATATTGTTAATACCTGGACTGCGGACATGTTATGTCGTCTAACGGAATCTGACGGAATCTGCCAGATCTGAATGGTTGACGAGTTTGACCTAGCACACTTACATATGCTGTCTTTGTTTTGAGAGTTTAGATACTTAAAAGTGAGGTCCAAATCCGCTAATCAATCAGATCACACCAATATCAACACGTGCCTTAAACTAACCAATGAAAATACAGAACATCAAAATCCCCCGACCTCGTCACTACTCCGTCGTCTGCTAAATAGGCCGTCACATATCTACAACACTTAATGATATAACATGTGTGCGCTTCCTACTGATTTAGCTTGAATATGGACAATAAAAACAAATTCGAATGCGGAAGGAGACCTGTGACCTGGTGTTATCATTTTCACACCAATTCTTACAGCCCATACATGTTCTCCGGACTTTCCGCAAAGCTCACTGTTACCTGTCTATCGTGTGTAAGCAATCTATACATTTAATATTAGATTACAAATGGAGGGGCTAGCGTGCCCACAAGGCAAAATTATGCATTTTTGCACATTCAAGGACAGGAAATTCAGCTGTTATCGATCGAATCTGGCTGTTTCGAAACTAACAGCTCTGCTGGCTCTACTGGCCGACGCAAACTCATTTGATGACGTACATATTGATTCGATGCGACGTGTAAACTCGGTTCATTCGTAACAAAGTGAATTGATACGGTTCGAAGTGAAATGATACGGTATAAACTCGGTTCATTCGTTACAAAGTGAATTGATACGGTTCGAAATGAAATGAAAGGTGTAAAATTGCAAACCATACGACGCAAAGTCATTTAATGACGTACATATTGATTCGATGCGACGTGTACACTCTGTTCATTCGTTACAAAGTGAACTGATACGGTTAGAATTGAAATGATACGGTGTAAAATTTCAAACCATACGACGCAAATAGAAATCATTCAGTGCAATGACAAACCATTTGACAAAAAAACTAATGCAATACAATCAAATACAAGTCGGTACGATGAAAACTTAAACGATTCATCGAAAAATGTGAAGTGATACAGAACAAAGTAAATCAGCATGATGCAATATGAATCAGTTTAACGCAAACACATTTAGTATGGTGGTAAGTAAAATGATCGGGCGAAAACACAGTCGGTGCGATGCAAACGCAATCCGTTCGACAGAAACTGATTTCATTACGTGCAAAGTGAAACGGTGCGACATCTGGCGGCGATATTTGCCAAGTCACTTGCAGGGTTATTTCCCCTACATAACATATATATTATGATAAATCAAAGTACTAAAAGTACTGAGAATGCAAGGTTTGATAGGAAAGACTGTATGAATATTTGCACGATCAAATTTCCATAAATTGTACATAGTTTTAGCCAACTTGGCGATCTTTGGCGACCTACCAACATCTTAAAGGGTCAATCCATTCCAAATATATTGTGATCAATTGTCATTAAACTCTTTCAAATCTAGACTAGAATATTATTTTATGAAATTGCTGATGGATAGAAAGATTTGTGATTTGTGTTCATGGCCAAACTGTCACTCAAGATGACCTCCATGTCTAAAATTATGTCATTATGTCATTTACAGAGTGGCGTGTATTAAGAAGTCTTCCGGGAACCAAATGCACAAGAGGGCCTGTATCACTCTACTGGCTTAAATAGCCTAAGGCCGGAAAACAGGTGTTGCTTCTCAGGCGGCGGCGGCGGCGGCGGCGGCGGAGTTGTCAACATTCAAGTTTTGCGTTTAGGTCATTTTCTCACAAACTGTATGCACTAGACCTTTCAAACTTTGCGTGTAGTTGTATCTTGGGTGGTACATTGCAACGTGACAAAGCAAATGTGGAAGTGACCTTGACTCTCCAAGCAAAGGGCAGATAACTTAATAATTTTTAGGTTCAACTTTTGCGTTTAGGTCACTGTTTTAATTATGTATGCACTAGACCTTTCAAACTTTGCTTAAAGTTGTATCTTGGGTGGTACATCGCAACGTGACAAACCAAATGTGGAAATCAACTTGACCCTCCAAGCAATGGGCAGAGAACAATATTTGCTAGGTTCAACTTCTTTTGCATTTAGGTCACTTTTTCACAAACTATATGCACTAGACCTTTAAAACTTTGCTTATAGTTGTATCTTGATTGGTACATCACAACGTGACAAAGCAAATGTGAAAGTGACCTTGACCCTCCAAGCAAAGGGCAGATAACTTAATTGTTACCTTCAACTTTTGCGTTTAGGTCATTTTTTTCACAAACTGCATGCACTAAGACCTTTCAAACATTGCTTATAGTTGTATCTTGAGTGGTACATTGCAACGTGACAAAGAAAATGTGGATGTGACCTTCACCATCCAAGCAAAGGGCAGATAACTTTAATTGTTACATTTACATCACTATCTCATGAACTATAATTATGCTCTAGATGTTTTAAACCTAACCTTTGGAAGAAAATATATTCTATTTTGATATAGTTGTGTCTTGGGTAGTGCATCTTTTTGGATGCATGGATTTCATCTATGACCTTGACCTACTTTCTGGAGCTGATGATTTTTAGCTCAACTGGCCAAGGGCCTTCATTTTTCATCCGATCTTTACACAACTTTAACATATTGTTAATATCAATGAAAGCTCGCACAAGTTCGAAAACCAGCCAGATCGGACTAGTAACAGCGGAGTTATGGCCCTTGATTTAGTTAAAAAATGCTATATTTTGCCACGTTAATACGACAGGGCTTTAATATTTTATCTGATCTTTACCAAACCTTACCAACTTTACTCGACGAAACTTGGCAGAAAGCATCGGTAAGATGTCTAGTTGTGCATATCACGCTTTTTCCCAGTTCGCTGATTTATGACGGAGTTATGGCACTTTCACATTTAAATTTCTTGTCGGCGCTACTCCTTCTAAACTTTCTACAAAATTTGGCAGGAAGCCTCAGTATGATGTCTAGTTGTGCAAATCGCGGTATATCAATGAAATCTCGGACAAGTTCAAAAACCAGCTAGATCTTGTTAGTAACGACAGGTTATGGCCCTTGATTTGTTAAAAAATGCTATATTGTATTTCCTTTGTTAAATCTGTAGTTACTTCATTTTTTATCTGATCTTTACCATATTTGTTTAGAATGTTAATATAACCCCGTCTACCACCACCCCGCCCCATTTTTATAAAATTTCATTAATAGAAGTGGGACAAATTAAAACATACCAATGCCAGACTAGACACAGCAGACTTATTGCCCATGATAACCAGGTGAGCGATCTAAGGCCATCCTATCCCTGTTGTTTTTTGTAATGTTTTAAAAAAAATACTGATGGGAATTTTATGTCGACAACCCTTGGTGTAAGAGCCGTTTTAGCCAGTAGAGCATCCACATGCCCTCTTGGGCCTCTTGTTTTTAATAGCATGGCATTTTACTTTTAAACAAATGCACTTAAATGTCATCTCAGCAAACGGCAAACTCCATTGATTTTAGTTACTAAACTGTTTACAGCATCATTTAAGCACCAGTGACCGTTTTATTTTTAAGTCCGGCCCCCGTTAGGCGAGACATGTGAATCAACGGATTTCTTGTTTAAAAAATCAAAGGCTATAACTCTGATGTGTCTAGTCTGATGCAACTGGTTTTGAACTTGTCCAAGTTCAGTGGCGTAACCTGGAAAACGTCTTCTGCTGCAGGGACAAATAACTTAACAAGAGGCACTACCCGTTGATTCAACTTCTCTATGTCTGTCCCACACATTGAAAAGAAACTTTACTGTAGTATTTACTAAAAAAAGTAAAATAAAAATGTATTGGTGGAAAGAAGAATTGAAATTGACTATAAGTAAATAGACGGGTAAAAGTGACCATAATTTTGATAAACACCAAGAACAAGAAACAGAACAGAAACTAGCTGGACGAAGTAGGTTAAAATTCTGCAGCCATGTTCAGTTTCAAACGGTGTCCAGTTGGGGCCAGATACAATGTCGCATTATCGTGGGAAACAATGCGACACCCGACAATGCGACATCGCGACATTGCGATATGACAATGCGACATTGCGATACGACAATTCGAAATTGAGATACGACAACGCTTTATTGCAACACGACATCGCGACCTAATTGTCGCGATGTCATATTGCAATGTCACGATAACGCAATGCAATGTCACGACAACGCGACATCGCGTTGAGATACGACAACGCTACATTGCAGTACGTAATCGCGACATAATTGTCGCGATGTCATATTGCCAAATATGACATTGCCAAAACAATTGTATTTATTTGTTTAGTAAATACTACGGTAAAGTTTCTTTTCAATGTGTGGGACGGACATAGGGAAGTTGAATCAACGGGTAGTGCCTCTTGTTAAGTTATTTGTCCCTGCAACAGAAGACGTTTTCTAGGTTACGCCACTGAACTTGGACACGTTCAAAACCATTTGCATCAGACTAGACACATCAGTGTCATAGCCTTTGATTTAAAAAAACACACTGTTTTTCGGTAAGCCTTAGACTATTCAAGCCAGTAGAGTGATACAGGCCCTCTTGTGCATCTTGTTCCCGGAAGACAACTTAATACACGCCACTCTGTAAATGACATAATTTTAAACATGGAGGTCATCTTGAGTGACAGTTTGGCCATAAAACACAAATCTGTCTATCCATCAGCAATTTCATAAAATAATATTCTAGTCTAGATTTGAAAGAGTTTAATGACAATTGATCACAATATATTTGGAATGGATTGACCCTCTAAGATTTTGGTAGGTCACCAAAGATCGCCAAGTTGGCTAAAACTATGTAAAATTTATGAAAATTTGATCGTGCAAATATTCATACAGTCTTTCCTATCAAACCTTGCATTCTCAGTACTTTTAATACTTTGATTTATCATATATTATGTAGGGGAAATAACCCTGCAAATGATGTGGCAAATATAGCCGCCAGATGTCGCACCGTTTCACTTTGCACGTATTGAAATCAGTTTCTGTCGAACGGATTGCGTTTGCATCGCATCGACTGTGTTTTCGCCCGATCATTTCACTTCGAACCGTATCAGTTCACTTTGTAACGAATGAACAGAGTTAACACGTCGCATCAAATCAATATGTACGTCATCAAATGGCTTTGCGTCGTATGGTTTGAAATTTTACACCGTATCATTTCACTTCGAACCGTATCAATTCACTTTGTAACGAATGAACCGAGTTTATACCGTATCATTTCACTTCGAACCGTATCAATTCAGTTTGTAACGAATGAACCGAGTTTACACGTCGCATCGAATCAATATGTACGTCATCAAATGACTTTGCGTCGTATGGTTTGAAATTTAACACCGTATCATTTCACTTTGAACCGTATCACTTCACTTTGTAACGAATGAACCGAGTTTACACGTCGCATCGAATCAATATGTACGTCATCAAATGACTTTGCGTCGTATGGTTTGAAATTGTACACCGTATCATTTCACTTTGAACCGTATCAATTCACTTTGTAACCAATGAACCGAGTTTACACGTCGCATCAAAACAATATGTACGTCATCAAATGACTTCATGTTGTATTAAATGGCCTGTCATTGAATGGTTTGTAAATATCCACATTTTGACGGTTATGGCTTCCCATAGTTCAAGACAACGAAATTGATCGTGACAACTGTGCCCCTGATTTTGCTTAACCCGAGGAACGTCTTGGAAATACCGATTTATAGGTTTTAACTACTTATTTACTGACAGAGTTATAACCGCGATTGGATGTCAAAGACAACATATAATAAACATTAATGCAATAATAATACGTTGAATGAAAACAGACGTCTTATACCACTGTCATTAGTTTTCGCGTCACAAACAACGTTTGTTCTTGAAGTTTTTCATGTAATCCGAGCTGAACATATTTGAAAAATAATTTCACACCTGCTTAGACCTTAAAATCGAGATCTTGCCTTGAATTCACCAACCATTCTTCAAACTATTTTTAGACTTGAGTTCAAGTACTCAAATTTCGTTCACAATATTCCATGACCTTCAAAGAAAAACAATGGTAAGAAGTTGCTATTCATTAGAATTTATCACATGTATAGATAGCAGCTTGTTATGAACGTTTATCCTTTAAACTAATAGAAATGTGTGTGATTAAAATTTTACATTCTTCGATTAAATAGTAGTGTTTGCGTGTTGTAAAGTACTATTTTAAATTATTTATGAACTTTTCAATGTCAACTACATTTTTCCGGGCTTACAGGTAGACTTTCCTAAAAATAGTTTCACTTTTAAATAAATTATAAATTAAAAACTCCGGTAAGCCGGCTAAATTGGAAATATCTCATTACATTCCGATCAATATAATCACAAACAAGAAAACAATTGTTAGACCTACAATGTTTTGTGTATGTTTATTTCAGGTGCACATGTTCGAATTGTGTGTAGATGGTGACCGAAAATGAGAGTTAGTGTTGCCATTGAATAGAGAACGTAAAGTTGAAGATAGACTCTTTTGAGATGAAACGAGGCATACATATCGATTGTATTACAGAGCATCCTGGGTTTCTTGCCGTTTGTATCGACGAATTCAGTTTGGAGACTGCTCTATTGGCATACCAACAGCAATATGTGGCTGATGAACATGAATAAGTTATTATTTCCATATTTTGTCATACTATCAAGTGTTGCACTGCTATGCAAGATTTGACATTAATATATGATTGTTATTTATGGCTATTAGCTTGTAATTATGTATTGTGCAAGGAGTTCCTATAGTTTGCAAAACAAAAAGAGCTATCGATAATGTTCAATTCAATTCTAGGTTATACAGGCAACTGTATTGTTTAATCACTCATAGGATATGTTGTCTGCTTTTTATACGCAGGCTTCATAACCGCTGCTCCCAACTAAATTCCATTATGTTTATTTCGCTCTTCGTGGCATTTCATTTTATTAGATACTGGGACCATACGCCGTACGACATGGGGAATACGTTAAAGAAGGATATTTCCATGTCCACCGCCATATGCATGCCCGGGATGGTTTAAATTTTGTGCTGTTGATTTTATGAATATTGAGTTCTGCTCAACCCGGGGCTAGAGGGCGTGAGCGGTAGCTAGCATATTTCACTACCGCTCATGAACAGTCTCAATCAAACCGAGACTGCAATATTTCGTATGTGTCGTGCTCGGCCGTTTCCAAAGGTCCATTATGATACTCTTTTTTTTTAGGGAGATGTTGCATTAATCATCTCAGTGTGTCAACTTTTACTTTCAGGAAAAATCGCTATGTTGGATATTGACAGTTAGCCAGGTGGTGCTGGGTTTCTTGGGAAAAGAAGTGCGAGTCGTGCTGCCATCATGCGTAGTTGAGAAGATTCGCCGGACTTTTCCGTCTAACAATTACACAGGATTTTTGTATGCAAATGAGTATTTCACTGGGCGTTGAGCGATCTGCTTTTTCTATATATCACGTGTCTTATTAGAATTGTTCTAATATGTATGAGTGCCTGATTTCAAGATAACCTCAGTAAGGGAGTTTAAAACACATTATGAGGTCATGTAGTGATATAAAGAATAAACAAGAGGGTCATGATGGCCCTATATCGCTCACCTGAGTAAATTTGAACCAATACAAGAAGGCCAAGATGGCCCTAAAGCGATCACCTGAGTACTGGCACATTATCGAACTTCTTCGAAATCTTATGGTCATATACAATCTGTGAAAGTTTGGTTAAGACTGTTCAAGAAATGTGGGCTCTGTTGTGTATAACAACATTGATATAGACAGTTTAAGACCCTGACAAAGTTTGGTAAAGATCAAATACAAAATGAAGGTGCTAGAGAGTAACACCTTGGGCAGAGCCAAATGTGACCCCATGGCTACATGTAATATATGAGAGCTGTGTGCTTTGCGGTTTTAGAAAAGATTTATTAAGTTCTCCTATGCAAGTCTATGTAAAACGTGACCGCTGGAGCGGGGCCAAATGTGAACCCAGGGTCACCATTTAAACAAACTTGGTAAAGGACCATAAGAGTATAGTAAATGCAAAATATTAAACCTCTGGCTCTTGTAGTTCTAGAGAAAAAAGACTTTAATGTGTTTCCTATAAAAGTCTATGTAAAACTGTGACCCAAAGAGTGGGGTCAAATTTTATCCCAGGGTCACCATTTGAACAAACTTGGTAGAGGACCATAATCTTATAGTAAATGCAAAATATTAAACCTCTGGCTCTTGCAGTTCCAGAGAAGAAGCTTTTTTCAGTTTTTCCCTATACAAGCCTATGTAAAACTGTGACCCCCGGGGCGGGGACAAATTTGATCCCAGGGGCACCATTTGAACAAACTAAGTAGAGGCCATAAGCTAATGCTACATGTAATACATGAAAGCTCAGTGCCATGTGGTTCCATAGAAGAAGATTTTCTTCAGTTTTTCCCTATACAAGCCTATGTAAAACTGTAAACCCCGGGGCGGGGCCAAATGTGACCCCTGGGTCATCATTTGACCAAACTTGGTAGAGGACCATAAGCTTATAGCAAATGCAAAATATTAAACCTCTGGCTCTTGCAGTTTCAGAGAAGAATTGTTTTTAAGTTTTTCCTTATACATGTCTATGTTAAACATGTGACCCTTGGGGCGGGGCCAACTGTGACCCGAGGGTCACCATTTGAACAAAATTGGTAAAGGACCATCAGCTTATAGAAAATGCAAAATATCAAACCTTTTGTAGTTTCCGAGAAGAAGTTTTTTTTAAAAAAATCCTATATAAGTCTATGTAAAACTGTGACCCCTGGGGCGGGGACAAATTTGACCCCAGGGTCACCATTTGAACAAACTAAGTAGAGAACCATAAGCTGATGCTACATGTAATACATGAGACCTCTGTGCCTTGTGGTTTCAGAGTAGAAGATTTTTTAAAGTTTTTTCCTATATGTCTATATGAAAAACATGCAAAATCTCAATATACAAACTTTGGAACCCCGGGGCATGGCCATTTTTAACCCCGGGATTTTATTTGAACAAATTTGATAGTCTAGACATTGTCGATCATTTTAAAAGAAAAACTGTTGAAATCTGTCCAGCGATTCTTGAGAAAAAATATTTTTTAAGGTTTCGATTGTATATGGTAATGGTGGCCATCTTGGAAGTCGCGCTGACCTAATTTTAACAAATCTAAAAAGCATTTATCTAAGGATTATCCATGTGAAGTTTGGTCAAAATTGGCCACGCGGTTTCTGAGGAGAAGTCGTTTGAAGCAAAAGTTAACGACGACGACGGACGACGACGGACGACAGACGAAGAGTGATCCCAATAGCTCACCTTTGAGCCTTCGGCTCAGGTGAGCTCAAAAGTCCAATTATGTTGTTTTTAATTATTATTTTTTTCTGTTTTGTCTACACTACAAAGTTCGGGAACAAATAAAATGTATACCAATTTTAAGATATGTTTTTATTTATATGTCTACATATTATTTAAATATACCCGATATCCAACTGTTATAACAATTGCAGTATGACATTCTCTCCAAAAGTATATTTGCGGATCAAGTAAAGTATGTTAAAATGACACACAGCTTAAAATTCACAGCGTCCCGTTAGTTTTTCTACATAACAAATAGTTCAAAGATTTGTTTTTTTACATATACTGAACCAAACAGCTAATGCACCGGGAGAAATACCTTTAAAGGGGGTACATCAGGCTTTTAATGGTGGTTTAGGGGTCCGACTTAAAATTGACAAATAATGATATTTTCTATTCTAAAGGGCATAAACATAATAAATGAGTCTAAAAATGACCCCTTATTTGCAAAGAAACTCATTCTGCACAGTACTATGTGCTATCTTAGGTGACGCACAAGGGTTAATTTCAGCATTTTACGTCAGATTCCATCATAGCTATATGGTGCTATATGGTGTATGCAACATTTAGACATTAGCAAAATGGTTTTAATATCATATTTTGATTGATATAAGTGTTTTGTCATGAATTGGAACATTTTTGTAATTTAAGATGTTTCTTGAAAAATCCTGATGTACTCCCTTTAATGTAAGAACTTATTATATGCCGATTGGTACCGTTGGAGACGGGGGATTTGAATAATTTTTTAAATTTACAGTCATTATTGACAAGATATTTGTCTCGTTCTGAATGAAATTTGTTTTGATTTTATTGATTGTTATTACTGAGATATTAAAGGTATTGCCTACTGGTGCGTTAGCTGTTTGGTCCAGTGTATTACTAACTGTTGTTTATATTGCACCAATAATATATTTAAACAATTGGTAGAACAACATTTTTTTTTTAGAGAAAACTGAAAATGGTATTTTCTAAAAAATATATATTAAGCAGGTGCCCCGTTTAAAATCAAAAGTAATACTGGATTTTTAAATCGAGAGGGGAATTTGAATGCTTGATAACAATTTCAAGATTTCTGTCTGTCCCTTTAACTACATCTACTACTCAAAATTTGCTAAATGTGTTACTGTCTAAATTTCTTGCTAAAATAAATAGCATTATTTCTATTTTACATGATATTATTCAGGGCAGTGTATGGTCATGTAATCTCATGACTTGATTCAAATTGTGGAGTTGTTGAAGTATCAATGAAATTAATATCGTTATTGTGAATTGATTTCTAATAAAATTATATGGAAAAATAAAAGTGATCCTTAGCAAATTTTGAGTAGTATATATAGACAATAAAACAAGGCAATATGTTTATAGAACTTCATCATACACAAAGCAGAGCAATAACAAGTCTACTACATTTACTATATATATACATGCGGTGTGGGAGTGTAATAACACCATTGAATATTTCCGATATTCCACTAGTGGTATAACATAACGTTAATGACGTCATGGACGTCACGTTCATGTACGTGTTCTGACAAAATGCAATAAAATACGATATGTGAGTTATGTGATAAAATAGAATCTAACATTCGTTCTCATTCATTATTGAATGTATTAAACTCGTTAGCAAAAATGATATAATGCCAACTCGTTCATTAATGAATGAGTACTTATGTAAGATCCTCTATATATATCACATGACTTACGATGTGAGAGTGGAATACACCATATACCACTAGTTATACAACAATGCAAATAAGCCTGGTACGCGCTGTCAAATAAAATCGAAAATGTCCAATTCCCATGGTTAATGTTTTTTTCTCGTCAGGCAAAATGCAATAAAAGTCGATATATGAGTAATGTGATAAATAGAATCTAACATTCGTTCTCATTCATTATTGAATTTATTAATCTCGCTAGCAAAGATGATATAATGCTCGGCGAGAGCCTCGCTCTGTATCATTTTGCAAACTCGTTTAATAAATTCAATAATGAATGAGTACTCATGTAAGATCCTATATATATATACTACTCACAGTTTGCCTTTCACACACACACCACACAAACTGTTTATTATAGGGCGACACGCAAAAACACACGAGCAATTTTTTTCTAAGCAATTTTTGACAATAAAGTGATGAATTTCACATAAAGTAATCGTAAAACAAATCACCATAAAATGCCGAATTGAAATCTTGGTGCTTAGCAACCTTTTAAATAGTATATATATACACCATACATAAAATAGAGTCCAGTAGTTTCTATATCTACACATATTTTATAACTATAAATATATATATTCATAAAAGTAGGTCAAGATTATTTTTAAATCTACATATATACACCAAACATGATACAATAACAAACGAAGTATGTTTCAATCAACTACACTTGAGTGTGTAATACATTATTACATATATATATATACAGTCTGATCAGTCAAAGTATACATCAACTTCTGTTGAGGTTAATAGTTCACTTCTACCAATAGTCATTATCGAGAATGAATAGTTTTAACTATGGACTGAAACAGAAGTAATTGTTTTGTACTATTGAATCTAGAAAAATGTAAGAATCTGTTTTAGTAAATTATTTTATTTGTGTGTTTCAATACGAAACTGAAGCACATTATGAAGGTTTTTCAGTAGATGCATTCAGTGCCTTTAAGTCTCAGTAAACAATGTTTGGAAATTCAGGAATCGAATTATGTCTAATCTCGCCTTTTAACTGGAGTAATACTAAAAGATGAACGAAATATCAGATTGCCACTTCCATAATTTACAACTGTAATTTGACTTTCTTGTAACGAGTTCCTTTCTTTTTATTCCTACAGAAAATTCTCCATCCGTCTTGTACTTTGGGAAGTCTATCTGTATTTTCTTGTCTCCCTTTTTGCCATCAATTGCATGAGCCAAACTTCTTTTTGTTATGGTGAAACAAACACATTTCGTAAGACTTTGTTCTTTAATTTTTGAGTGAATCGGTCATCACAATAATGCTTAATCATATATAAACTGACTATATGTTTCTGGTACTACAAAAAACAATTAACTAGAAATGTGTCCATGGGACACGGATGCCCCACTGAAAACAATCAGTGTAAAATAAAAAAATACGAAAAAGGGGACATAACTCCGGTAATACTGAGTCGATTTTCGCCGAAACAATATGCACATCTGGAAATCTAAGGTAAGTATACTCGAAAGTTTCCAAGCAATCATTTCAAAAATGTGGGAGAGGATAGACACACAAGACATTTCACATAACATTTTACGAAAAAGGGGCCATAACTGTGGTAATACTGGGTAGATTTTGACGCCGAAACGATATGCCCATCTTGACATCATAGGTAAGCATCCTGTAAAGTTTCGAACCAATTGGTTTAAAAATGTAGTCATACAAATATTTCGGGTCGGAATGAAGGACGGACGGATATGGCGCTAACGCTATATGCCCTCTCACCATTCGGTGGTGTGGGCGTAAAAATGCAATATATCATGAATAAATACAAACAATATGAGAAATTAAAACAACAACAAAAACAAACAAAAAAAACCCCACGAAAACAAAATATATTGATATAACACGAAATACTATACAAATCAAAGTACGTGATAATCAGACAACAGCATACACAGAGATAAACAATCATGGACCACAGTCAACATAAAACAGGACAACGTAAATAAAGAAATTCCGCCAGGCTGTAAGAAAATAGGCAGCATTACAAGGCAATATAAGTATAGCACAAGAGGATAAACAATTAAGCATACGACAAGACAAGATTGGAGACAAACATCAAACGTAACCGTCCTCTCACGATTTACGAAGACGTCATCATAGGGTCCACAATCTCTCTGGTCTTCGCACACTCAAAGAGGAAAGCATATAAGGAACTGTAAAAGGGTCAATCACTAAACATGCAGTGCGTTACATAATGATAGGGCAATACCTCTTTTGATGTACCTTTTAATAAGTTTATAAATATTGTATGAAAGTGATTAATACCAAGGATCTTACGAAGTTTATATGTCACGTCACCATAGAAGTCAGGTTGTGGTAGTCCTTGTCGCAGAAGAGTTCTTATGTAACTATAATATTTGAAAAGCAGATCAAGGTTATGACATCGTTAATACCATCGTAAAACAAAGGTAAAGTACACGATTTGAGAACGCTTCAATGACGTTTTACGTCATTTTTGGCACATATTGGGCCATACATGACAGTCGATCTTTTTGTGGAAGAGGAAGTACAACCCATTTTTTCTGGGTAATGGTAGTACTGCATACCTCCCGCCATCCGAAATAATCGACACTTTCTCACTTAACATTTGTGAGAAATATGCCGACTACAAACAATTGGAAATAATACACATTAACAAACTACTATCGACGTATACAAAAGATATATTTTAGTCGGAGTATACATTGTTCGTCATATCTTTTTTTTTATATTTACCTTGTAAAAGACATTTTGCAAATGATTTACTTTTATAATATGTTAATAATGATATATAGGGTCCTATATAAAAGAGTATGATAATGGACCTTTGGAAACGGCCGAGCACGACACATACGAAATATTGCAGTCTCGGTTTGATTGAGACTGTTCATAAACCACAGCGTCCGAACGCAATGGCATCGTAGATCGGCACTGTACTGCAAACAATGACTTGAAACTACAATGAAAGAGACAAAAAACAACAGAAAGGGTGGTGATGACAGGATTACCGACTTGGAACGGTAAGTAGGCAATAAGACCTACTGGTTAGGTTGAATCGATTTTATATGCGCACAATCCTCGCTATTATCCTGTCTTCAGCGCCCAAATAGACAATACAGTGTAAACAAAAGTACATCCCATCAAAAGGAAATCTCTAACAATAAAGTCCACATCCAGAGAAACTAACTAAAGATATACATACAAAATAATAAACATCTCAGGATGTATCCAGAATCGTACTGAACAACCATAGTAGTTGCAGATAAAGAAAAACAAACTAGGGTACGACCAGAAAACCCGAGGGACGAAAGCTCATGCACCCAAGTCATATACGTTATCCAGCTTTTGAGATGTGCATTAATGTTTGTTTCCATATTTTGATGAAGTCAAGGTCACTTTGTTCAATATAGTTCCTCATATACAGGCTTTCATAGAGTTCTTCTATGTCAGTATGCTCACTACTTGAAAGAAACTCAATTAATTGATAGCTTTTTAGGTAAAGATCTGATTCGGCATTAAAATCGGCCATATCAGAATGTTCATTTCTGTCTTGTACTACGTATGGTGGCGAAAATGCTAATCCAATGTCAAGCTTGTGAAAGAAATGCTGTGCTATGTAGCTCCTCCAAATATCGCTCACACGTCCGTTGACACTTATAGGCAAAGCCATGTAAGCAAAAGCTGTTGGCATCCATAACGTTGCCTGTGCATTAAAAGGTGCATATGTATTTTTAGGTAAGACCAAAACCGGATGTGTCTGTAGAGTGGAATTAAAATTGAAAGGCATGTTGCTGACGAGTCGATAGATAGCATCTACATCTGGCTGCCTATTTGCTAGTGATTGAATCACACCGACTTTCATTTCTTTTTCTGAAATACATACTCTAGGAGTGGTTGTGTTGTCTTTAATAGATTGCAACGGTAAACCTCTAGGCCATATACGTGTCTCTGAATTAACAAAATATGGATAAGGATTCATTAGTTTATGTTCAAAACCTTTTGAGCAAACATAACGATGCCGCAATGTACCTCCTTGAAAATCATCCATACTTACAATTCCAAGGTTATCGTCATCAAAATCCCATATATATTTTGCCTTGTGATGGATTGCATACACATATCCTAAATTCTTTCTCCCATAGTGCTTGAATGGTATAACTTTAGACAACATGGGATACAGTAATTGTTGTTCTTCTACTGAAAGGTACTTTATCATACTTTTCTTCTTAGTTTCTGTAATAATGTCCTTAAGGTATTTCTCTTTTGTTGGCGTCGGTGTATCAGCAACAATTACAAGACACCAATTTAACAGTTTTGAAATGTGCTTTATGGCCGGTGAAGGAGGAAAGATTGTCGTTACTACTGCCCAGTTGTCACAGTTTGAAGAGTTATCTAAAACAGCCAAAGACAACTGACTTGGTAATGGAGATAATGAAGAAATGTTTCGGATCGTTCTACCAGAAAATATTGTCCCAGTTACGGCACCAACAGTTGAGGGAACAACATCACATCTTGAATTTATTTTGTTGTTCTCGTGGAGGTGATTCATAATCTCGATAGTAGATTTGTGATACATAATCATTTTTTCGCAGAAATTTGACTCGATATCCTTTGTGGAGACAGGCTTTAGATTTCTAGGTCTAAACGTTATTATTTTGTTATCGCCCTGAACATCGACATCATTGTAGATTGACAACCAAGCTGAAAGAGATTTACCTCCAAAATTCATATCAACCAACTCATCATTTGTGTTGCATTTTGCTTCACCGCAATAGGTCCTATTTGCTATTCGTTTAATTAATGCACTTCCTAGGACCACAAACATTTCATCCATACGTAAAATCTTCGTACCACCAAGTGTCCCTAAGTAGCCGTAATACAACTTCAGGGATTTCAGTCTGTTAAGCCTGTCGAAGATTTGAGGAACGCATAAGAAAACATCGTCATCAATTTTGGCTCCGAGAAGAGCATCTGGGTAGTTATGATTTATATATTTTAACCAAACGTACATTTTTTCCCCAAACTTAACAGCCCTACCATGGTGAGAAACATTAAGATATAAAATGTCTCGGTAAACATTGTTTTCATGAATTGTATCATCAGTTGGATCGTCAATAAGGAACTTGTAAGTAATTCTGAAAGGCAACTGGTCGTACATACTAAGCATTGTAGAGATCCATGTGTTTCTTTGTGTTTCTCTTAACTGTGTTTTATCATGAGCTGAGAGTATTCCGAAAACAAGATGTGGTTTTTGATCAATTTCGGGTGTTTTTCTACTTGCATAGAGTTGTCCTGTAGGTCTCGATTGGATCTTCAAGTAATGGTTTGATACGAACATGGCTATAACAACTAAACACAACATGCTTAGACCGCATAGGTGAACTTTTGACGGTTTCATCGTAACGCGACTGTTAACAACCAGAAATAGTTTTCTCTTCCTGTGAAATCTGCAATGGAAGAGGTAAATAAATCAATGACTCTATCCGTGTTAGTCAAGGACTTCTGTGCATGCACAAACGTGTATTATGTATACAAAATATAACTATATTTATTGATGCATGTATGCAATCCATAGTTCTAAATAACGATGCATGTGTACAATGTGACTCATTCATTTTTGATGTATGTATATTACGAGGTTATTTAACATTGTTCTGTACACTTGGACGAGTACCCAGCTGCCACTACCATATTGGACTCGCCTCTAGATACCCAGGCAGATGTTATTGAAGCTTTTAATGACGCCTCTCGGTATCTAGATTACATATTGAACATTGACAACCCTTTCTTTCCAACTATGGTTAATAATATTCATCCTAAAGAACTTCAGCTTAATAAAGCTAATATATCTGATAATAACGCTTCTTTTCTTGATTTAGATATCTCGATTGAAAATGGTAAAATAATTAGCAAATCTATGACAAGAGAGATGATTTTAATTTTGACATTGTTAATTACCCCCACTAGGATGGGGATGTTCCCCGATCAACTTCTTATGGGGTGTATATGTCTCAGCTTATTCGTTTTTCAAGAGCTTGTACTCGAGTTGAGGACTTTAATATTCGTAATCTTTGTATAATTAAAAAGCTACTCAATCATGGTTACCGTTACCATGAACTTCGTAAAACCTTTGCAAAATTTTATTATCGTAACCCTGATCTTCTTTCTAAATATAAACGTAATTTAAGGACTCTTCTGCGACAAGGACTATCACAACCTGACTTCTATGGTGATGTGATTTACAAACATTGTAAGATTCTTGGTCATAATCACTTTCATACTATCTTTGTTAAACTTGTTAAAAAGCTTATCAAAAGAGATTATGACCCTATCAGTTTGCAATGTACTGTATGCTCGGTGGTAGACCCTTTTACAGTTAGCCACTATGATTTCCTCTTTAATTGTACGATGACCGGACAGGCTGTGGACCCTATGATGACGCCTACCTAAAGCCAATTGGGACGGTGGCGTTCGATGTTTCTTGTCGTGCCCTTAAATGTTTTTTTCTTGTTGCTCTGGCTTCTGACAAGTCATTGAGTACCTTCATTGTGGCTTTCTAGGCTATTGTTTTTTTTGTATTATATATACACGAGCATATTTGTGTTTTACTTATATTGCCTATTGGTGCTGCCTTGTTGGTTAGAGATTAGATGATGGCGTGGATTTCTTTATTTCCTCTGTCCTGTTTTAATGGGATGATAGTAGGGTAAGTGTGAGGTTTGGTGCACCTTAGAACCGGTGTAAATCCCCAGTGGCCTACTTGGCCACTGACCGTTCCAAGATGGTAGCCTGTTGTCAACCCTTTTGTGTTTGTGATGTCGTTTGCTTTTATTATTACTTTTGCCTTCTTGTTTGTCTGTTTACGCTTTTGTTTCTGTGTTTTGTGGCTGACTGTCCTCCTTGAATGCTACTTTCCCTGTCCGATCTTTTTTATATTTATTTTTATTATATACCTATTTCTCTTGATTAAAGCTACAGACGCCCTATATCAATCGATTTCTTCTTTGTAGGCGTGTCTTTATTTGTAACTTCATGTTCACCAGCTCATGCCGAAATCGGGTATTTAAGCGAGCAAATATAGCGCATGAAATCATTTACTGTATATACATCGACCAGTGCACATCGTACCTATACACAAGTAAGAGTAGTTTTGACCGAAGATAAAAGGTAGCTTCTTTCGGGGCTCGAACACACGACCTTCTGATTTCAAGTCCTGTGCTCTATCCACTGAACTACAACGCTATTTGAGAAAATAGTATACTAACTACCATATATTATGAGACAACATAACTTAACATATTTGAACGCAACTGAAGATGGTTCAATAAATATGCAGTCCATATTGTCGCACGTGTAAATTAAAATTGCCTGGTGTAATACTGTATCTTATCAATATGAAACTAATGCTTCGTCTCAAATCAACCATATATCGACTTGTTATTAGCGCTTGATGAGTTTTGTAATGCCTATTTAGTGTTAAAAATGCTACAAAATACCAATAAATAGCAGTGGTCTAGAGGTTCAGCGTACATCTTTCAAATCTTACAAGTGCAAGAGACTGTGGTTCAAATCCCGTTCCGGGCAACTATCTTTTTATCACATTCTTGAGCCGTATATTTATTGATGTTACCTGTACGGAGGCTAAATAAAAATGTGGAATTTTACGTATCTATTTCTCCTTATATACCGACTTTTGGGGTGTTCGTCGATTTGAAACTACTTCACACGTGACTCATTCATATTCATGAGTTATTACCAGTTAAAATAGGGACTGTACAGCTTTAAGGATAAAATCACTAGATTCTTCTTCAGAAAGCATTTTTCAGCAACTGTCAACACCAAACGATAACACATATTTTCAATTAAGCGCTTTATAAACGAACCTATTTATGGCGTGTAAAACAGTTATGTGATATTGATGCATTCGGAACATTTTACCAGTTTTCGGACTTTATCGTTGAGTTAACATGGGGCTCGTGTACTGTACAATACGGATATAATATTTTTGTTTTGTACGCGCGTGCGTCCAATACGGAAATATATTATACGGTCACATGGTACAAATGCAGACCGTTCATTGCACGAGGTATGTAATAAACTTTTTTATATCATGTATATATATAATTAAATTTTTATCATTATAGGCACATGTATGAATGAAAATTAAGCAATTGTACATGTACGCATACTAGAAATGCAGATATACCATGTATGCCTTGTAAAGGCTCATTATATATGTATGTGTACAATTTTAATCTATCCATGTAGGTGTAATTATATCATTCATTTATATATGCATGTACATAATGTTTATAGATGTATACAAGTTTACCCCTTCTTTATAAATGTATGTATACAATGTAAATCTATACTGACATATGCATATTTACAATGTTATTTTATCTGTAGTATACATGTATTTATACAATGTAAATACATTATCTTACATGCATGTATATAAGGTAAATATATGACTATTGATTCATATACTAAATGCAATCTGTTTATACATATGCATGTATACAATTTATCAAAGTCGAAGAGGAATAAAGCATTTATTGACTAGTCAACCAAAACACGCATATAAACAAACAACCACATGGATGAATAAATACAATGACATCACAAACATAACAGGGTTGACAATAGGGCTATCACTTTGGAACGGCCATTGACAAAGTTAAGAGTACCAAATATTCTTAAGTACAATAGTTTATAAAGTAAATTGCATGTAAGATTATTCTTTGGTGAAAGCTTAACTGTGTGGAATTGTTCATAATTAAATGTCATATTTAAACTTTTTAATATCCAACACAAAATAAATTGAAAGGTAATCTGGAGCTTTCGTCCTAGTACTAAAGACTTCATCAGCAGACTGAAGAGATTAGCCTACTAGGGATTAACACCACTCTGAGTGAGCGATGCACATCTGGGACAGCCTATTAACATCGCTCACTCAGAGTGGTGTTAATCCCTAGTAGGCTAATCTCTTCAGTCTGCTGATGAAGTCCTTAGTACTAGGACGAAAGCTCCAGGTTAGCTTTCAATTTATTTTGTGTTGGATATTAAAAAGTTTAAATATGACATTTAATTAAGATTATTATTGTTCGAAATATTACAACTTGTGAAAAAGTGTTGTCCTCCTTGAATGCTACTTTCCCTGGCCGATCTTTTTATATTTCATAAATTAATGAAATCAAAAAAATATATAATTTGCTTAGAGATAGGGTACGTTCACATTGTCACATAACTATTCAGCAACTAATCGACTTGCAAACTCACATACATTGTAGCATCATTGGCTTCAATAGAAATTATGCAGAATACCGTTACTACCGTTGGTGTATATTACACGTCACTGTAGAGCACAGCTGGTAGAGGCCATTCTCCAAATGGCAAACATTGAATCAGAAATTACTTTTTGGCCTTTTTGGCACAAAGAACTGCATCCATCTCAGATAAAGGACAGCGTAAGACTCCTTTCAGAAATCGTTTAGTTCATTCAAGACGCCGGGTATTTCCCTCTATTAATAAGTGCAATGATAAGAGGTGCAGTTGTTGCAATTATTGATCTGATAAGTCCACCATTAAATCAGCTGTTAATGGTAGAATGTTTAATGTATGTCTAGCTTCAAACGTTGAAATGCACCACGTTGCGGTATACACTATTTTGGACAAAAAGGTTGATCTTTAAAAGTTCGATTTCGTGAACATAAAAATATAATGCTAACTAAAAAGTTAACAAATTACATGTACCAACACTTTCGTCAGTCATACTTTTAGTAACGTTACTGTTCAACCGGTTGAATATATAATGTATGATAATGATGGTACTAAAAACTTTAAAATAAAAGCTTAACTAAATGCAGAACTTAAATGGATGTAAAACTTGCAGACACCATATCCACTCGGCTTTAATGACACAATATTTATCAACAAGGAAATATTTCAAAAGATTCTAATATTGACATGTCTTCTATATTTTCTATACGAAAGCGTAATTTTATGTCTCATGGTCTTAGACGTAATGGTAACATCAAACGTACATCGCGTGTAATCATTTCAGTTGCTGATTTACATACTACTTTAAACAGTCTGGAAAGCACTCTATGCTTTTACGACTAACCTCTTTGTCCATTTCTTCACTTAAGTTGATCGACGAGGAAGCAGACACAATTTTCGTACAGATTCCTTGTATAACACTGCTTCCATCGTTCAAAGCTACACACAACATGTTCTACGACCCCATATTGACAAGGAGTCTAATCACGTCAGGCATTTTCTAAAAATACTTAATAAGGGTTTTGATTCCATTGACATGCCTACTATTTTTCGAGATAATCATGTAATTGATTCTATTCCTCAATATTTAAAAAAGTCCGAAAGTCCCCTTTTTTTTATAAGTATAAACAAATCTATTAGAAATATTATTTTCAACTACAACAAAATAGTTTCTCGATATAGGAAATAACACTCCTAAGGAATATTAATGTATCACATCAAAATGTTGCTATGATCCAGCAGGTCATGTCGTCACTGGTAATTTTGATATTGTTGATAAACGTATTCGGCATCTATTTTCTAAAGATCCTAAGTATACATTACCTTCAACTATCGATTTTAATGCGTGTCGTGCTCAGATCGCCCAATCCATTAAGGATGTTAGTATAAAATGGTGTCGTAGATAACATGCGGACCCAAACTATTTTTATACTTGGAAAAAGTCAATTTTTAAAATTATAGATACACGTATTAAATTTTAATATTCTGAAAAATGAGACGGCTTTAGCGACTTTGATTTATTTGGTGTTGACAAACCTTTTAACATTTTCCAGTACTCTTTCGCATTTTTTTAATGCATGTTTTCTAATCGTTTGGTTTGTATTTTATCAAACTCACATTTTTTGTTTCTAATATAATTTTTGTATTTAGTTCGTCTTTCGTTAAACTGTGTCATCGGTTTTGTTACTTTTAAAATAGTTTAGGTTTTCAAAAAATTCACATTGCTTTTCTTTACATGTCGAATCATACCATGGTTGAGTATTTAATCGGAATTGCAATTTATATCGTTAATTAATGACAGGTATCATCGAATATTTTATAAAAAGTATTTATGTTATTATCAATTTCGTTTTCGGAAGAAACGGTGTTTAGATTGTCTTCAATACTATTAAGAAAAAGTTCGTGCCAAACATTTCTTTGAATAAACACGCTTTATCGTTATTCCATTTATATGTGTAGTCAACGTATTCTAGATCGCGTTGACTGTCACAATTAACATTTTCTGGTTTACCAAATGAAAACAAAATAGAACAGTGATCTGATAAAACAATTTACTCATCAACTACAAATGAAGTAAACAATGTCATTAAATTAGTTCGGCATAAACCATAATCAACTACACTGCTCCCGTTATGTGTAATACATGTAAACTTCCCTAATCCGTTATCATTTCCTAATCGTCCATTCATAATTCGCATACCTGATGATTTGAAAAAGTCTAATAAATAATATCCATTACACAAACGAAAATGGATATTATTTTAGATTTTTGCAAATCATCAGGTATGCGAATATTACTCAGAATCTCTTTGTAATGAAACGTCTTCTACATAACTGTCCGGTAGTAATAACGATGTACGCATTTTAGGCACGAGCAATGTCAACCATATAAGTTACATGACAGTAATTCAACACTATTGATGTGAACATAATATTAGAAAGAATACTTATATGGCAGAAATTGTGCGCTTTATATTCGAAAGGTTTGGTACAGTTTTACTCATAGTTGTTTTGTTTTTTATGTGAAATAAACTGGTCCATAAAATAGTCCAATTATCCAGCGAGTGCAGACGAGACATCATTTCTGAATAAAATAAGCCATGTTGTCACATCATCCAAAATTCGAAATACATGTATTCTCTACTCGAAACTCGATTTTGTCTACTCGAAACTCGATATTGTCTACTCGAAACTCGATTTTGTCTACTCGAAACTTGATATTCTCTATCCGAAACTCGATATCCTCTACTCGAAACTCGAAATTCTCTACTCGAAACTCGAATTTCTCTACTCGAAATTCGATTTTGTCTACTCGAAACTCGATTTTCTCTACTCGAAACTCGATATTGTATACTCGACACTCGATTTTGTCTACTCGAAACTCGATATTCTCTACTCGAAACTCGATATTCTCTGCTCGAAACTCGAATTTCTCTACTCGAAACTCGATATTCTCTACTCGAAACTCGAATTTCTCTACTCAAAACTCGATATTTTCTACTCGAAACTCGAATTTCTCTACTCGAAACCCGATTTTATCTACTCGAAACTCGAATTTCTCTACCCGATACTCGACTTTCTCTACTCGAAACTCGAAGTTTGGCATCTCTAAATCTTTGTAACAGTACACTTTGCCATGCTCTAAATGGAGATAACGGTGGCCTAAGGTGATTTGTTGTCACTAGCTACGCTGAGACATACCGAGACATTGCATTTTATGAAGAAAAGAAAGGAAAAAAACACCGAGGCATTGCATCTGTACAATTGAAAGAATGCACACCGGTATCTGTATCAGTGTTGGGAACGAAACAAAAATAGATATAAAATTTAAACAAAATGAACATGTTATTTGTTGAAAACAAACATTTAAAGTTTTCCGGAAAAAATATCACAGAGTATTGTAGGTATAGACTATAACTACAATACTCTGCACTCTGGGATAATGTTATGCTCCCTAGTCAGCGGACGTATTTACCACTTCGTTCCAGAATATTACAGTAATTTATAACCATTGCAAAGGAATTGAATTGAATTGGGTTATAAGGCGCACCAAGACATCAACGGTTATATGGCGCCTAACAGGCATGAACATGCCAGGCTCATCCTCCATGTACATCAAAATTATATAAAATATGGAAAATGGGCCTTGAAACTTCTCACCCTGAACTGCAGAGTTGCTGCAAATTCTATCGTAGAAACTCCATTTACGCTGGAGCCACGTTTATTGTTTTTCTGCCACTGCTCTTTTGATGTGAGCGAGATGGCACCTGAAACAATGCAGGGATCATGATGAAGACCTTTAATGAACATGAACAAAAAATGATAAAATGAACATGAATTTGGGGGGATTCTACCCCTCTGCCTACGCCTCCAAAGGGATCTGCAGTGGCCTATTCTTTGCCCCGTGACCAAACGGGATCCCCGGGAACCACACGGGGCCATTTCAAAGGAGAGCAGGATAATGTTTCTTTTCAACAAATAACATGTACATTTTTTTTTAAATTTTATATAGATCTAGATCTATTTTAGTTTAGTTACCGACACTGATACAACTACCTGTGACTATGTACTTTACATGTAAACAACCTCAATATCGATAAATAATATATTATTGATAAAACATATCTTAAAACTGAAAGCTTGTCTTGGATGTATATATGCCCTAAAACGCAGGAAATTGCACGTAGAAATAATAATAAAAAATGATCCGGAGTTTTGTGGGTGGGTGGGCGGGGGTGGGTGCCACCAGTCCACCACAGTAAAGGATTGGCCTCAGTTAAATTCCAGCGCTGGCTACGGGCCTGTCACACCTATTTTACACACGTGCAATGCAAACATTATAAATGCCCCCACGCCCAACACCCCCCCCCCCGCCCACACACACACACCCACACGCCTCTCCTCGTTCCTAAATTCATGAGTGCACATGTTTACAAACGGTTAACTTACAGAAATCAAGGGGGAAAAGTAGCATGATTAAACTTACTGCAGATCTATTGATTGTTTTATTCAAGCATTTAATAATTTCCCTGATACTCAACTTGTAAATAATACATTAATCATTGAATTTCAAACAAATCAACGAACATTTGAAACTAAACAACATCCGCGTACGTTCAATGTCAATTACACGTTATCGTATATACGTCTATTATACGTCATTATTTACGTCACGTGAATTCATACATGTTTGGAGTGAATACATAGAGGATTTTAATTGTGTTGGTTTGGAGTTTAATATAGGAATTATCACAGACGTTGACATAATAACAAATAGATTTGACACTATGAAAATTGTGTAAATTTCAAGTGGCACAATTCGAAAATTTCACAAAATATTTCCCAACTTTAAACACACATATCATGAAGAGTTTTACAGATACAAGTTTCATTCAAACCAAATACCATCACAAATTTAATTATCTTTCCAATGATAGTATTTTGTTGTCTCTTACATTGAGAGCAAAAAAGAAGTTTGATGGAAACTTTGACTATGTCAAAACATTGATTTTTAAGAAAAAAACGAAAAATTATGACATTTTAAACTTTAAACGTTTTTTTTATACAATTTCTTATTTCGAAAATAAACAATATCATAAATTATTATAATCCCATTTTGCTATCTATGTGAATCTTTTGGATATATTCTCATCAAAATCGGTGAATAATTGAGAGAGAAGATAGAAGGAAAAGTTAAGGTACCACGTGGTATTTTGCTTACTTCATTGGTTAAGATAGGAAGTTTCCTATCCGTTTATTAATATATCTGTGGAATTATCCATTAATTGACTGTAAAGTATATAATAAATGCATATATTACAATTACTGAGCAGGTGTACGCGTACAAATAAAGCATCACTTATGTCTTATTCCCAAGGTTAGTCCCCATGTTGGTACGTACCATACCAAGTTCTGTACCCAGTGTCCTCCGTAGGAAGGAACGGGGTTGGGCGGCTTTCGGGGTTGGGGTGGTTGTGAACAAAATGCATTTTTCTCCAAAGGGGTGATATCTTCGTGGTTTTGTGAGAATGACATAAGGAAGGTGTTGTTGTTTTTCTGGGAGAGAATGCGGGGTGGGGGTGGAGGCTACTCAAATCCCAGGGCGATGTACCTTTTTAAATTCTGTACATTTTCTTGAGGTGAACGATATTTTTTATTTGTCTTTGTTTTGTTTTTGTTTTTAATCCGTTATGGCGAGGTGGTTTTATATACCGATTGTTTTATGGGCAGAGGTATGAAATGGGTTTTAAATGAATCTAGGGTGGTATTTGTACATTTTTTCCAGGTGGCACCGTGGCGGCACTGAAGAAACGCTTTTCTAGTGCTTTTGCTGTTGTTGCTGTTGCTGTTAAACTAGGGGTGTATTCTGGGCTTACACATACATTTCTTAAAACGGGGGTTTGGATGTTGAGTACGGATATTATCTGGAATAGCCCATCCCAGCATAACTGAAATTCATTTCTGTCTAATCCTCGGGTTATGCCCCGCCGCCCTCTACCCACATCCACGCACCGGTGCCGGAGACTATACAACAATCGCATAAACATAAAGCTTTGCATAGTGGCAAGTAGCTCACTACACAAGAGAGTTAGTCCATAAATGAAATAAAACTAGGTGGGAAGTTTGTATAAGTACAAATATGTTCTTATTTAGTTTTCCAATTACAAATATTCAGACAAATTCATCAACAATTCAGCGTCAGCATAGGTATTTAAAATGTGAAATCTCACAAAATGCACCACAGAGCAGGGGCGTAGCTTACCGATTTTAGGTTGTAGCCCCAATCAATTGAGGAAGGAGTTGCAAAGTTTCTAGGATGTTTTGGGATAAGGACTCGTAGATTATTTTCTAAAATAAAATCAGGATTTGTGTATATAAAAACTCTGATAAAACGATGCATTCTCGTTCTCGATGAACTCCAAATCGTTCTTTGGACGAATTTTAAGATTTTGATTGCGAAACGTTATTCTGAACGTTATTAAAAACAGTCCACATTTGGAATATTTTACAACAAAATCCTCCGTCCTCACCCCAACACCCTTACACCCGTCACCCCGCCCCTTCGATTTTAATGCACTTTTAAAAATTTCCTATCAGGGAAAAGATAGTTGGATATCAGTAACTACTAAGGGGATCACGCAAAACAATATCAATTATTTCCCCCGGTCGGGTGGGGGTAGGGCAGCAACGGGCTCACCCAAGGAAATTCGATTTATTGTTCAATCGCCACCCCAGAAGAAACATTTTGGAGTAATCCTCAATGTTGGTACTGGTTCTGTCTGAAATTTTCTATGAGTATGGGGTATTATTCGAAATGTTTCAGGGGGTGTTATCAAAACATATGTCATTTCCTAACGCCGATCTAGGCAACCTGTCTAGGTTTGACCTATCTGTATTCAACAGTTAGTGTTTTTTATATTATTAAAATCAATCCAGTCATGTTTAGGACTGAAAAAGGTAGGACAGGTTTTGTTCTATTTATAAAACTGGAAATCCTTTAATGACGTAAAGCGTAACCCATAATACAGTTATACAATATGAATGTAAACTCTTTAATGCACATAAATATGAATTATACAATAAGAATTAGCATTTATACAATATGCATATATATAATTTTATAATATACAAATGATAATATAGAATATAAATGAAAAATTATAGAATATAAATGACAAATATACAATATAAATATATCTGAATATATAGAATATACATGATGAAATAGAACGTAAATGAACAATTATAGAATATAAATGACAAAGTATAAAATATAGTTATACCTGTTATACAATATAAATAACCTAATACAGAATATAAATGAAAAATAATAGAATATAAATAACAAAATATAGAATATGAATGGGGGAATGTACCATATAGTTGTGCAATTATTGAATATTGCAACGTTTCACTTGCAATACTAAATAGTGTCGGAAGGTAGTTATTAAATCAGAGAATACATAAAACAATGAAAATATAAGTTTTTATTATAATCATCAAATCCAATAAAATATTTCACTGGAAAGAATATAATGAAGCATATCAATTAATTGATATAAAACACCAAATATATTGGATGGAGACCTTAACCTCGATATTTGACGATACATCAAACAATAAAAACACATCCACGCTTTAGAGTAAATCATGGTTTAGCGTGCTAAGCACGAGGTTTTCGTGTGTTGTCAGTATATAAAGATTTGGCGGTGTAGTGCGCGCCATTCAAAATGTTGCGGAGCTCGGTATCAATAGTTCAAGGGGAAAGGTGTGCGAAGTTAGCTCGTACTTCGTAGCTCGAAATTCGACATTCCAAGCTCGGAGTTCGACACTCAAAAGAGTATGATAATAGACCTTTGGAAACGGGCGAGCAGGACACATACGAAATATTGCAGTCTCGGTTTGATTGAGAAGTTCAACATTGCCAACTCGGAGCTCGACATTCGCACCCAGCAAGGAGTTCAACATTCTCAGCTCGGAGTTCAATATTCCCAGCTCGGACTTCGACATCCAAACCCAATTCGGAGTTCAACATTCCTAGATCGACATTCATAAACAACTGGAAGTTTAAAATTCCCAGCTAAGAGTTCGACATCCAAGCCCAACAAAGAGATTTATATTCCCAGCTCGGAGTTCAACATTGAAACACAACACCGAGTTCAACATTCCCAGCTTGGAGTTCGACATTCAAACCCGAATCGGAGTTTGAAATTGCCAGCTGGCAGTTCGACATTAAAACACAAGTCCGAGTTCAACATTGCCAGCTCGCTCGGAGTTCGGCATTGCCAGCTCGGAGTTTGACATTCAACACAACTCCGAGCTCAACATTCCCAGCTCCGAGTTCAACATTCAAACACAACTCCGAGTTCAACATTGCCAGCTCGTTCGTCGTTCGGCATTGCCAGCTCGGAGTTCGACATTCAACACCACTCCGAGCTCAACATTCCCAGCTCCGAGTTCGACATTCAAACACATTTCCGATTTCAACATTCCCAGCTTGGAGTTCGACAATCAAAACCAAATCGAACTTCGACATTGCCAGCTCGGAGTTCGACACATAAACACAACACGGAATTCAACATTCCCAGCTCGGAGTTCAACATTCAGACTAAATTCGGAGTTCAAAATTCCCAGCTCGAAGTTGGACATTCAAACCCAACTCGGATTTCGACATTGCCATCACCGAGTTCAACATTCGATTTTAATGCACTTTTTAAAAAAAAACACGGAGTGCGACATTCCCAGCTCGGAGTTCGACATTCGAACCCAGATTGGAGTTGAACATTTTTAGCTCGGAGTTGTTCAACACTCAAAGCTCGGAGTTCAACATTAAAACCCAACTCGCATTCCCAGCTCGGATTTCGACATTCACACCCAGCTCATAGTTCAACATTCCCAGCTCGGAGTTCGACATTCGAACCCAGCTCGGAGTTCAACATTTAATGTCGGAGTTCGACATTCAACCTCAACTCGGAGTTCAAAATTCGCAGCTCCGAGTTCGACATTCAGACCAAACTTGAAGTTCAACATGCTCAGCTCGGAGTTAAACATTCAAACCCAACTCGAAGATCAACATTTCCACCTTGGAGTTCGACATCCAAACACAACTCGGAGCTCAGCATGCCCAGCTCGGAGTTCGACATTCAATCAAACATCGGAGTTTACTATTCCTAGCTCGCAGTTCGACATTCAAATCCACCTCGGTTTTCAACATGGCCATCTCGGAGATCGACATTCAAATCCAACTCGGAGCTAAATATTTAAAACTCGGAGTTCGAACTTCTAATCCAGCTTGGAAATCAGAATTCCCAGCTCGGATTAAAACATTCAAACCCAATTCCGAGTTCAGCATTCCCAGCTCGGAGTTGACATTCAAACCCAAATCAGAGTTCATTATTCCCAGCTTGCATATCGACAATCAAACCTAACTCGGATTTCAACATTGCAAGCTCGGAGTTCGACATTCCAATACAGCGCGGAATTCAACATTACCAGATCCAAGTTCAACATTTCCAACCCGACGTGCAACATAGCCAGGTTGGAGTTCGACATTTAAACCCAACTCGGAGTTTGACATTCCCAGCTCGAAGCTCAACATTCCACATTTCCACAATGAAACCAACTCGGATTTCAACATTGCCATCTCCGGAGTTCGACATTTAAACACACTCGAAGTTCAGAATTCCCAGCTCGGAGTTCGACTCTCAAACCCAAATCGGAGTTCAACATTCCCAGCTCATAGTTCGACATTCGAATCCAGCTCGGAATTCAACATTTCCAGCTCAACGTTCAACATTTCCAGCTCGCTGTTCGACATACAAATCTAGCTGGGAATTCGACATCCCAGCTCCGAGTTCAGCATTCCCAGCTTGAAGTCAGACTATCCCAGCTCAGAGCTCAACACTCCCAGGTCGGAGTTCTATAGTTAAACCCAACGCGGAGTTTGACATTCCCAGCTCGAAGTTCGACATTCAAACCCAACTCGGAGTTCAACATTGCCAGCTCGCAGTTCAATATTCAAACACAACTACGAGTTCAGCATTCACAGCTCGGAGTTTGACATTCAAACCCAAATCGGAGTTAAATATTCCCATGCCCGCAGTTCGACATTGATACACAACTCGGAGTTCAACATTGCCAGCTCGGAGTCCGACATTCGAATCCAGTTCGAAATTCAACATTCATAGCTCCCAGTTCAACATTCCCAGTTCGAAGTTCAACATTCCCAGTTCGAAGTGCAACATTCCCAGCTTGGAGTTCGACATTCAAACCCAACTCAAAGTTCAACATTCCAAGCTTGGAGTTCGACATTTAACCCAAACTTGGAGCTCGACAATTCCAAGTTCGGAGTTCTAGATTCCCTGCTCGGCGTTCGACATTCAACCCAAACTAGGATTGCAACATTCCCAGCTCGGATTTTGACATTCCTGCTCGGAGTTTAACATGCAATCCTAACTCGGAGAACCAACATTCCAAGCTCTGAGTTCGACATTCAAACCCAACTCAGAGTTCAACATTGACAGCTCGGCGTTCGACATTCGAACCCAACTCGGAATTCGATTTGACAGATTAGAGTTCAACAGTCAAACACAACTCGGAGATCGACAATCCCAGGTCGGAGTTTGACATTCGAATGCAACTCGGAGTTCGACATTTCATTTTCGGAGTTCGACATTCCAAGTCAGCTCGGAGTTCAACATTCCCTGCTCGGAGTTCAGTAATCCCTACTCAAAGTTCGACAGTCAACCCCAACTCGGAGTTCAACATTCCCAGCTTGGAGTTTAACATTCAAACACACCTCAGATTTCAACATTCCCAGTTCGAGTTCGACATTCAAACCTAAGTCGGAGTTCGACACTCCCAGCTCGGATTTCAACATTCAAACTCGTTGAGTTGTGTTAAACTCCGAGCTGGGAATGTTGAACTCCGAGTTGTGTTCTAATGTCGAACTCCGAGCTGGGAATATTGAACTCCGAGTTAAGTTCGAATGTCGAACTCCGAGCTGGAAATGTCGAACTCGCTGCTAACACATTAATGTTGAACTCCGTACTAACAAATCTGTAACAAGTCCGTAACAGAATGCATGTCTAACGCCGAACTACGAAGTACGGGCTATCTTCCGACACCTCAAGGGGGAATCGTCGTACCGAGAGCGCATTGAACTCGATGTGCCACCATCACCCCGTGAGCGGGCCTGCACAATGCATACCAACCGACGACGAGGTTGTATCCGTCTTGTTCTTAGTAGATGGGTGTATCTTTTAACATTCAATTCTAAATCGACTTGTTCAATGGTCGATTGGTAACTCAGACGGATTGTACCAGACGGTTAATCAGACCATAATACTCGCCGGCGATCGGTAATACGAAAACCCACTGATAAAAATGAAATCAAAATGGTGGAGAGCTGAAGACACTCCGTATTCAGAATTATGTTTCTATTAATTGTATTGTATTCTGTTTTATCTGGGTCTACATCCAGGTTTTATTTATTTATTTTAAATATTTGTCCAGCCGCATAAACAGATGGCACGTTTACAAATCCGTCCATTCAACGATTTTCTTTTTGGACTCTTGCATGAATGGAGGGATTTCAGAATATATTGGCACATTCACCCATCTCATCAAGACGATGTTCAGAACGTAGACCCATGTCATTATCTTCAAGGTCAGTGTCACTCTGAGGGTCGTTCACTTTTAATATGCATATAAGCCTATAATAAGGCATATTTCTTGCCGCTTCATAAATCTTGCATTTATGAAGGGATTCGGAATAACCTGACTCATTTACTAACTCATCAATACGATGAACAGAATCCAACACCAAGGTCAATGTCACTCGAAAAAGGGGTTGATGCACTATTTTCAAACAAGGTTTATTCTAAAGTGCACTGAAAAACTTAAAAAAAATGAAAGAATTATCAAAATGCCATGAAAAATAAAGGAGAATTCTTAAAAAATAATACAATAAAAATACGAAGAACGCATAAGGAACAATTGCCGTAATTATGACCTGCTGATCCGGCCAATATTTCCTTTTCACCTTTCGATGTAAGCCAGTAAGATTCAGTATTAAAATATAAATATATTTGAAGGGTTTAATGTTTTATCTCTGAAACTCAGTAGAACTAATTCATATACTCCAGTTCAATCTACTGAGGATGACGTTATTTCCACACATATCACTCGGTGCATTATTTTCAAGGCTGGGGTAGACGAAAAACAAAACAAACTGCAAACTATATACTGGATTCCTAAATTACATAAAAATCCGTATAAAGCTCGTTTAATTTGGAATTCTAGTGCCTGCATCTGCACAAACATCTCTAAGCCTTTAACTTCTTGTCTTACTGCCGTTAAAGATCACGTTAAACTTTTTTTTTGTATAGGGGGGTGGGTACGAGTGTCTGACCAAAGCAGAGATTCCAGATTGCCTCGTGGTAGCGGCCTGCCCTGTTAGCACACTACGCACGGGTGATTTTCTCACCCCCAGGGTTTTGCGTTTGTTGTTGTTATTATACATATTGTACACAAGGGTGGTACAATGTGTTAGTGATTGATTTTATCACCAACAACAGTTGATTAAGGTTACTTACTACCCTGTATAATTATGGACAGTATAGTCTGGTTATTGTTTAACCATGTACGATTGTTTTTGTGTTAAGTAACCCGTCAATTGGTTTACCAGTTTTTATTGTTTGTATGTGTATATTATGTATACACACTTTTTCTATGTAACACGTATGTTATAGACACACTATATTTGTGTCACGTGTGTTAATAGCCCAAGTACAGAAATCGCCTCTGATTCCACTCGGATAGACAGTAATCCGAACTGCAAGAGCGCTTTCGGTCTATTGACCTTCTTCAGTTGCAACATGCAATCCTAAACGATTTCTATTTAACGTATAAGTTATCTCATTAACTAATGTAGTGAGGTTTTACTTTATGAAGGTACACTGTGATAGACCAACTAAGTATATATAGTTTATTCAATCTGTCCTAATAGGATTATAACAGAGATTGAAAACTTTATATATGTGCGGTTTTTATTGAAAATGATATTTCAAATTACAGTAGTACCGTAAGACATGTCGGGTTGATACCGCATATAATGTCTTTTAATAAAAGTGCAGCAAGGTTTATAGACACGACTGGGTTGATACCGTCTTAAATGTGTCTTATGATAGAACGTATTCCGAGGTATATCGTATTTGTAATGTACTCGTCGGGTTAATACCGAAACAAAATGTGGAGTACCTCCAAATGTGAGTAAATATGTTTTAAAGACAGATAATATATATATATATTAGCAGACTATGACGAGTGTGTCATAAGTATATATTCCGAGGAATATGCAGTTTACACGTCGGGTTGATACCGAAACAAAATCTGGAGTACCTCCAGATGTGTGTAAATCTTAAATGTGTCTTATTATAGCATGTATTCCGAGGAATACAGTATTTGTAATCTACTCGTCGGGTTGATACCGAAACAAATTTTGGAGTACCTCCAAAAATTAGTAAATATGTTATAAAGACAAATAATATATATATATATATTAGCAAACTCTGACACGAATGTGTCATACAGTATATATTCCGAGGAATAAGCAGTTTACACGTCGGGTTGATACCGAAACAAATGCTGGAGTACCTCCAGTAGTCTGTAAATCTGTGCTGTAACAGAGAGTATCTGTTGTAAAGATTGCTAACAGAAATGAACTATACGATGTTTTCAGAGCTGAAAACGTGCGTGTAACTCAGTCGATGTAGGAACAACGACTGATGAAATATCTCGCTGTCGGTGTTTATATACTAGGTAGTGCGTTGGTACTTAATTGGTTCCATCTGTGTGGCTACAGTATTCCTTTGGTTAGCTGTTTCGCCGCGAATCAATTGACACGCTCAGTGTGATCAGCTAATTCACGCTTAAGGTGAGAAATTCTTCTGACCATGTTACCGCCGATATATCAGGACTGAATTAGCGTAATCCTCTTAATTACCCATCGGCAGTAATCTGATAATGTACGAGATCTCTACTGGGTAATGATTAATTTAATGTCATTTTTATGTAAACACCTAGATATGGGAGTCCGCCAATAGTGTTTACTTCCAAGAGTATATTGGAGCACATAATTCCTCTTTCTGTATTTCCTTCTAAACACATAGTTTTAAAGAGTATTTATTTCCTAGATGTGTATAGTGTATTTTTCAGCCTACTATTTATATTGATTTTCAGTTAGATAAAAGTCCTTATTTCAAATCAGCCCGTGTCAATCACGAATATATGTGTGATGTAGTTTGAGCAGATGTATGCCATTTTTAGCTCTACTGGCCAAGGGCCAGCAGAGCGTATGGGATGGTGTGTTGTCCGTCTTCCGTCGTCCGTCCGTCGTCCGTTAACTTTTCTTCAAACGACTTCTCCTCAAAAACCGCTTGGCTAATTTTGACCAAACTTCACATGAATGATCCTTCGATAAATGCTTTTTGGAAAGATTTTAACAGTTCTTCTTTGAAAATAATCGCCAACGCCTAGACTATTAAGTTTGTTCAAATAAAGTCCCCGGGGTCAAACATGGCCGAGCCCCGGGGGTCCAAATTTTGTATATTGAGGTTTTGCATGTTTTTCATATAGACATATAGGAAAAACCTTTAAAAAATCTTCTTCTCTGAAACCACAAGGCACAGAGCTCTCATGTATTACATGTAGCATCAGCTTATGGTCCTCTACTCAGTTTGTTCAAATGGTGACCCTGGGATCAAATTTGGCCCCGCCCTGATGGTCACAGTTTTACATAGACTTATATAGGATTTTTTTTTTAAAAAATCTTCTTCTCAGAAACTACAAGAGCCAGAGGTTTAATATTTTGCATTTGCTATAAGCTTGTGGTCCTCTACCAAGTTTGTTCAAATGGTGACCCAGGGGTTACATTTGGCCCCACCCCGGGGGTCACAGTTTTACATAGGCATGTATAGGGAAAAACTGAGAAAAAAAATCTTCTTCTCTGGAACCACATGTCACAGAGCTCTCATGTATTGCATGTAGCATCAGCTTATGGTCCTCTACTAAGTTTGTTCAAATGGTGACCCTGGGGTCAAATTTGTCCCCGCCCTGAGGATCACAGTTTTACATAGACTTATATAGGATTTTTTTTTTAAATATACAAGAGCCAGAGGTTTAATATTTTGCATTTGCTATAAGCTTATGGTCCTTTACCAAGTTTGTTCAAATTGTGACCCTCGGGTCACATGTTTTACATAAATTCTTGTATAGGGAAAAACTGAAAAAAATCTTCTTCTCTGGAACCGCAAGAGCCAGAGGTTTAATATTTTGCATTTGCTATAAGCTTATGGTCCTTTACCAAGTTTTTTCAAATTGTGACCCTCGGGTCACATTTGACCCCGCCCCAAGGGTCACATGTTTTACAGACATGTGTAGGGAAAAATTAAAAAAATCTTCTTCTCTGAAACAACAAGAGCCAGAGGTTTAATATTTTGCATTTGCTATAAGCTTATGGTCTTCTACCAAGTTTGTTCAAATGGTGACCTATTGGTCATATTTGGCCCCACCGTGGGGGTCAGTTTTTTAGGCTTGTATAGGCAAAAGCTGTTTTTATTTTATTTTTTTAGTTTTTAATTTGATTTATTTTTTTATTTTTTTTTCAATTGCAATTTTTTTTTTAATTGTTTCATTTTTTTTGAATTTTTTTTTGAAATTATTTTTGAAATTATTTTTTTTTGAATTTTTTTCCTTTTTTTTAATTTTGATGGATTTGAATTTTTTTTTTTTTAAATTTGTTCATTACCTTTTTAATTACTTGACACTTACTTTAAAATTTCTTGTCGGCGCTACTCATCGTAAATGCCTTGTTGAATTTCGACGAAACTTGGCAGGAAGCATCGGTAAGATGTCTAGTTGTGCATATCACGCTTTTGTTCCATTTCGCTGATTTTTGACGGAGTTATGGCCCTTTGACATTTTTATTTTAAATTTCTTGTCGGCGCTACTCCTTAAACGGCTTGTTTGATTTCTACGAAATTTGGCAGGAAGTTTCAGTATGATGTCTAGTTGTGCAAAGCGCGGTATATGAATGAAATCTTGGACAATTTCGAAAACTAGCTAGATCTTGTTAGTAATAACAGAGTTATGGCCCTTGATTTGTTGAAAAATGCTATATTGTATTTTTCTTTGTTAAATCTATAGGAGAAGAGAGCTATATCTAGCTATATCAATCTAAATCTATAAGAGCTGTTTTAGCCAGTAGAGCGTCCACAGGCCCTCTTGGGCCTCTTGTTTGTTTTGCTTGGTATATGTCAGCTTGTGTGATTTTCAATTATATGATAGTATGATCTGTCTTTGTCACCAGACATAATTTGTCTCCAGTGTTTTAGTTTCGACGGATAGATACTAGTCCCACAGATGTAAATAGTAATATTTAGGCGTATAGTTGTCCTTATTCCGTAGCCTGTGTATACACTGTCTGATTAATGTCTGTAAGTTTCAATGTTCGTTAGTTATATAACTAGCTGTTAACGACAATAATTACCGAGTATGTTGGTATGCTTCTGTGGTGGTCAATGTAATGATGTTAGTTTGTGAAATGAAACACGTGTGCATAATTATACAAGTATTTGCATAAGATGAAGACTTCTGATAAGATAAATAAACAGCTGTGTAAGTAATTATTCCTGTATTTGAATGTCAAACAAAGATGTCAAACTAAGATAAGCTCTTTGATTTGAGATTTATTTATTATTTATTGTGATTATCACACATGATTCAAACATTAATGGTTTATTATAATCAGAATATGATTTCCAGCATGTAAGAATGTATGATGAAAGACCTGTGTATTAGTAAAACTGGACGAAATATGCTCAAATACGTTAAGCAAATGCAATGTGCATAAATAGTACATATATATGGAATTGGATCACGCCGTAGACACATGCCATGACCCATCCAGCCACATTAAACTGACATCGGACCGACCATTCATAGCGTAACACTTATATCACCAGCGTCAAGCAATGGAGCTACTAGTTAACTATTTGGTGTAACCCGGTCGGGGATCGAGCCAACGACCTCCAGTATGTAATCCAAAGCCACCCCGCTGCACCGTGGCGGACAGGAATTTCAGACATGTAAGAAATATAAAAAGATCGGACAGGGAAAGTATCATTCAAGGAGGACAGTCAACCACAAAACACACAAACAAACACACAAACAGACAAACAAGAAGGCAAAAGCAATAATAAATGCAAAGGACATCACGAACACAAAAGGGTTGACAATAGGGCTATCGCCTTGGAACGGTCAGTGGCAAAGTAGGCCACTGGGGGTTTAAACCGGTTCTAGGGTCTATACTAATGGTTAATTGATTAACTAGATAGATTATACTAATAAATGACAGATTCAATCGTTGAATGAAGCGCGGGTCGTGGTTTAAATCAAGCCAGATCGAGCCCTCATTAATAAGGAGAATGGGCTTATCGACTCCGTTGCGTATGAAACACATCCATATATTCCGCAATGCTGTTTCTCTTAGAAATTAGGGCCATTTTCAGTCAATGCCAGGTTTAAAAGTCTTGGGTGTAAGTTCCTCCCGTGAGCATGGATTATTACAGTTCTAGGTATTCCATGTAAAAGTAATTAGTGGCCGTTCAAATAAGGTAGAATAAATGTGACAGAGCTTCATTTCAATTCAATTTGCTGTTGTATCTAACGGTAGAATAAACTCTATTTATGTTTCCTACATCATTGAAAGACATCGTACGTGCCCTATCAGATAACTTTTTTTGAAACCCAATACAGAGATATAACAGACTCTACATATATGAAATCAATGAACGTCGGGGTTAACGTGTCCCAAACGTGTTTTTCTCACAGATTTCAAAGTACACTGCTTGACAATATTCTTTATTGTTCAGAACACTGCATAATTATTGAATTAAAATATATGCTAAAATAACGAAGAACAAATCTAAATTTCCCTTTATTTTATTTATATATTTAAAGGCAGCTTCAAAATTAACACTTGCGGACCAAATATCAAAGTGGATGTAAACTGTAGTTTTATCATCAATGCCATTCGTATGTTCTATAAAACATCGATACGGTATGTTTAAAAATGCATGCCGAGTTGTTTCGTGTTTGGCATGCAGAAAGTGTTCCCCTGTAAACGTGACATGTTACCCTTTCATATATGTAATCATTCGATTAATACTTCAGTACACTGTTTCTGAGATGAATAGTACTGGTTCAAGTCTGCATTATAATTTATTTTCTCCTCGCGCGTAATCTTTTTCTTTTAAAACTGTGTTCACATATTAGGCCATATATGACGGTCGGTTTAGGCAGATCACTTCATTTTTCAAGAGTAGAACCAGTACTGTATATCACCCGCCATCCATAAGAATCGACAGCTTTTCACTTGACAAGTCGGGCTTCCGGTGGGATTCGAACCTGCAGAAATTCCACGTGTCGGAGTAGGTGACTAACAACGCCGATACGGGTCGCATCGGTTGAAATCGAATCAAGTGCCTCAATAACTAACAATAACACATTAACTAATTATTTTTTGAAACTGTAGATTCTGAAAAACGTTGTTACCTTTAGTGTAGACAGTTGTTACCTTTATCGTTAGCGTTGTTACCTCCAGTGAAGGAGGTGATTGTTACCTTTAGAGGTGGTTGTTACATTTAGCGTTGGAATTGTTACCTTTAGCGGAATTGTTACCTTTGTTACTGGCATAAGCTCATAAAGCGCACATTTATAGTATCAATTGGTTTATGTTTTTGCTTTCCGAAATGTATGTGTTTGTTTTATGTTTCCTGAAAAAGCCGAGAAAAGCCGAAAGCGCTCGAGATAAATTTGTTTATTAAGCACTGTTTGGTTGATAATTTGTCTCAAATTTATATATATACATATATATATATTATTATATAATATATATATATTATATATAATTAGAAACACCTCAATATGTATCCAGAAATGTACTGAACAACCACAACAGTGACAGCCAAAGAGAAATTCAATCTAGGGTACGACCAGAAAACCCGAGGAACGAAAGTTCCTGCACTAACCTCCCCTGTCAGGGTTTCAGAAGGTGCAATCATTGAGTCCTACGAGGTTGTCTGGTGATCGCACAAGAAAAAAGTGAAGCGTAGTAACTGACTGTAGAGGGGCCAATAACCAAGCATGAAGTGCGTTGTAATACTAAACGGTCGTATCCTTTTCTGATGTATTTCATGTGTGAAATGGTCAGGAAATCCGTCAGACAACTTCATTTCCGAAGTTTATAGATCACATCTCTATAGAATAAAGAATACGATATTCCTAGTCGCAGAAAAGTGTTTAGGTTGGTGTTTTACTTCTCCAGCAGGTTTTCGTTGTGGCGATAGAATTTGAGAAAGATCTACGTAGTTTATGATTTTAACACCCTGCTGAAGAACACAAAACAACAGAATCTAATAAATGGTCCATTTTCCATTGTGTTACTTATACAGACTCTGGGTATTGTTTAACCAGCCATAGGATATGTTGTCTGCTTTTTAATTTAGTCTTATGACTGTTACTTGTGATGAGCAGGCTTCATAACTGCTGCTCCCAACTAAATTCAATTTTGTTTATTTCGCTCTTCGGGGCATATACTTTTGTTAGACACTGGAACCATACGTCGCTGAACAGGGAATTATGACATTAAAAGTACCATGTCCACCGCCATATGCATGCCATCTTCAGGACGGTTAATATTCTGTTCTATTGATTTTTATGAATATGGAGTTCTGCTCAACTCGGGACTAAGGGGCGTGCACGGTAGCAAGCATATTTCACTACCGTTCATGAACAGTCTCAATAGAACGAGACAGCAATATTTCGTATTTATCGTGTTCGGCCATTTCCAAAGGCTCATTCTCCTACTCTGTGATATAGCACAGTGGCATGTGGCGGCAGTTAAACGTCTCACCATGCTTGCAATCAGGACTGTTATTCATTCGATATTTGGAGATCGCTGAGCCCGATACTTATATGGTAAAAAGGCGCGATGTCGTCATCGTTCAAAGATGGACGCCTCCATTTTGCTTCTTTCCAAATTTTCAAATAGGTCATATCTCCTTTATTTTTCATGGCATGTTGATAATTCTTTCAGCCTTTTTCAAGTGTTGCGGAACCCTTTAAATTAAACGTTGTTTGAAAATAGTGCATCAACCCTTTTAAAAATATATTTAAAATATATTATACGAAACTACTACGGAATAAATAAGATTGGTTCAAACAATTTGGCATTTGAGTACTCTGGTAATGATATATATATATATTTATTTTACATTAAGCGTATTTGTTTTCTTACATTTATGGTGAACAGGTTTTACGTTTAAGGTAATTCTTAAATTTGAGATACCTAACTAGGGTTTATGTACAAGTTAAATAATAATTAAATACTTTGTTTTAATACTTCACAATAAGAAAAACGAACTCAACTAAACAAAAGTTTTAACAATTAAATTGCAAATCCCTAAGAACACATCCGACTGCGCGACTACGTAATCACAAATTGCTTTTACCCCACTCTGCAGAAGTTAGACTTCTCTTGCAAACATAAATTTAACACATCGAGGAATAACTCAACCAGTGGATATAAATAGATTGTTTGCTTTGAGCCGTGAACACGGTTTATTCTCACTTGGCCAACTTTCTAAATTTCTTAATAACACTAAAAGTAAGTCTCCCTTTGCCAACCTTGTTTATTTTATTTCGTATTGTTTCGTATATGTTTGAATCTATAAAACTATATCACAAGTAATTTTCTTAAAAAGGATAAATACAGTCTGATTTGTTTTGTCATCTTTACCTTCTTTCGATAGAATGTGCGTTAAATTATTAAAATGGTTAAAATAAATAGTTGCTTCCATATATTTTTATACGTTTTTAACGGTTGAACTATTGAACTGTTATATGTTTACATGACTTACGTAACCATTCTGAATGCAGTCAAATACACAAAAAATATTGGTGGAGTTAATCCATGCCATGCATCCATGTTTATGTCAGTTTAGAACATTTTCTTAAAAATGACCTCAATATATAAAAGAATAGTTTTACAAGCTACCGATCTAAAAATACTATACTGGCTTAAAAGCAGCGTAAGACATTGACCTTTCCGAAAATGCATATTAGAATTTTCCAGCTTGAGTGGTACCAATAGGTCAACATGTGGGTAGCCGCCCACGGCCTATATAGCGAAAATGTTAATATAAGGCTCTTTTGAAATACTTCCTTGTTGATACATATTATCATTAAGGCTCAGTGGAAATTGTGTCCGCAAGTTTTTCATCCACTTTAGTTCTGCTATATGTCTAGCTTTTATTTTAAAATTTTAATTTGCATCATTATCATAAATAAAATATGTTCAACAGTTTGAACAGTGACGTTACTATGACCTGACTGATGACAACTGCTGATTTCTGAATTATTTCAATACAAATATTTTCTAAGCGTATCACTTATATTGTTTTACCATATTATGTATGATGATATTGTATACATTTCACCTTATTTTAAAAGGGTCCCCAAAGGTGTGTGAATCCCTAAATATATTTGTTGGAGTCAAAACTTTAGAATTACTAAAAAAGTTGATTTCTGTAATGAACATATGTTTAAAATGTTACTTTATTATTTTATTTATTATCATGAAATGTCAGTAGATTCCTGAATTTTTGTATCTAGGTGCAATTATACCTTTCCTGGAATTATAAATAAATAAAGGAATAAATGTGGGTCTGTTACCAAAAAAAAAGAATTAAAAACGAACCAAAACTGCTGATTTCTTGAATACTTCAATAAACACGTATTTATATTAATTTCCGTTATTTACTGTGTTTTACTTACATCTATTAACAAGAGGGTGGCCCTAGGTATAAACCAACTTGGGTGTGGTTTTGCCAGTCTAAACCTGTCGAGTCTATTTTCTGTACAAGTATGAAGGTTCGTCGTCCTGAATCTGTGTGGGAGTCGGTAATTTGGATCCCACTGCCTTTATGTTCTTTAGGGTGGCGTGAACTTATTTGTAACATTACTTATATGGCCTGTATCTGTATGAGTGGGGCTACTTGAAATCTTCTGACTTTATGTTTTTCTGTACAATACGTGGGTGTATATATAAGTGTAAAATGACAGATATGGACTGTATCGGTATGCGTGGGAGTAGCTTAAACCCTTCTCACACTACATGGATGTATGTTTAAGTGTCACACGACAGGTATAGACTATATCTGCATCAGTATTGGTGACTGTAATACCACTGTATCAATATTCTGTACAATATGTGATGTACCATGATAGGTATGGTCTGTATCTTATGAGTATGGGTTATTTGAAGACTTCTGAAGCTATGTTCTGTACAACACATGGGCGAATATGTATGTGTAACTTGACATGTATGACCCATATCTGTACGAGTATAGCCTACTCTTAAAGCATTCTAATTGCATGTTACAAACACTACGTCGGTTTGGGCTAACATGTAACACGACATGATTGGCAGATATGGCATGTATCTGTATAAGTGTGGGTAACTTGAAGTTCATTGTCTCAATGGTTTGTCCAATATGTGGTTGTGGTCTTACATGTCTCAATGGTTTGTCCAATATGTGGTTTTGTTCTTACATGTATCATGATTAGTATGGCATGTGTCTGTATAAGGGTGGGTAACTTGAAGTTCACTGTCTCAATGGTTTGTCCAATATGTGGTTGTTGTCTCACATGTACCATGATAAGTTATACTTTGTCTGTATAAGTGTGGGTAACTTGAAGTTCACTGTCTCAATGGTTTGTCCAATATGTGGTTGTGGTCTTACAAGTACGATGATAAGGATAAGTATGGCATGTGTCTGTATAAGTGTGAGTAACTTGAAGTTCACTGTCTCAATGGATTGTCCAATATGCTGTTGTGGTCTTACACGTACCTTGATAAGTATGGCATGTGTCTGTATAAGTGTGGGTAACTTGAAGTTCACTGTCTCAACGGTTTGTCCAATATGTGGTTTTGGTCTTACATGTATCATGATAGGTATGGTATTGTCTGTATGGGTGTGGGAAACTTGACACTTTCTGCATCTATAAGTATGTTCTTTATACTACTTGGGTTTAATCTTACGTGTATGACATGTATCTATGAGTGGAGGTAGGCTGAAAGCCGCTTCTTTTTTGTCCTGTACAATATGTGGGTGTATGCTTAAGTGTAACACGACAGGTATGGCCTGTATCTGTTTGGATGTGGGCAGTTTGAAGCCTTCTGCGTCTATGTTCCGTACGATATGTGGCTGTGTTTTTAGGTCAGTATGTCGAATGTCAAGATCGCCATGACTTTATATGGAAATATGCATTCTAGGCGATAACTTCCAACCATATACATGCACAGTCATGCAACTTCATCAGTTGGTGAGAGAAAGTTTGAGGTCAGTAGGTCAAAAATTAAGGTCATCATGACCTTATATGAAAATATGCATTATGCGCGATAACTTAGCGAAAGTATAACACCAATATTGCTGAAAGTATGACCAAGGTGAGATTGTGTTAATATCTATCATAGCAGGAACATCTAATATGTAGAAGACCTATGATCCGAACGAGCATAGGTGCCAGCTGAGCTGGACATTTCAGTCCCAAGGTGCAACTGTTTTGACTGGAACCGAGGCTTGCCAACGTTCCGATCAAAACAGTTATGCCGAGGGTTGAATAATTCCTATCTTGACCAGAAAAATACGACTGTTTCTTTTATGCAATGAAACACAAAGAGAAACGAATGCAACGGCGGGATATTATTTAATCGATGTAATTTCGGGGTTTTTTGGTGAAAAATATATTACCGTTTGGTCCAATCTATTAGCCTAGATCATCTGAGACACATGTTGTTTTTAAAGACCAACGTTTGTATTGTAAACCAAGTGTCGCAGATGAACAGGATTATTGACATAAGTCAGCTTCAGATTTTTCAGTACGGCCGAATCTAGAATTTAATAAGACTGGAATCATCCTTCCTCGTTGCACGATTTTATTTTGCAAACATTATTTCAAGCACTGTTTTCTTTGACTCCAAGTGATACCATTTTGACATGCTTGTGCAAACTTTTATAGTTCTTTAACTTGCGATTCTCACTTCGTCATTTGACATCAAATGCATATGTCACTTAAAAAGAAATACGGCAGTTTTGAAATGTGTATCAAGTTTTAAAAGAATACCATCGAGTTATTATTTATCCAGTATCAATTTAGCTTCAAACTTGCATACATATTACACAAGGTAATACAATTGGAAGATTAACTAACTGGTGAAATATAAACAACAATTAGTAATTTGCATAATTAAAATAATTATTTTTAATAATGTTTTGCAAAATATGCAAGTAATGAAGAAAAACAGGCAAGGCCAGACAGTAAATTTAATATTCATGTTTAGCGTTCATGTTCCGTTCTCAACGTAAGTTTCAGCTAGTTAACATTAAGTGTGTGTGTGTTTTGTTTCACTAACAATGACGTTAATTAACTAATTGATTCATAGAGGGAAAATCACAGCAAAGGTATGGAATAGTAACGTTACTGCCGAGATAAGGTTTATCTCAGGCACCCTGATTATCGGCAGAATTATGCAAATCGACATGATAAAAGCTAATATAGTACTTTGACATCTCTATTCCCATTTCTTGTCCACCTGGGCATTTCTCCACATAGTGTTTCCAGTTCCTATCACCATATTCTACATTCAAATACATAGATTCACTGCTGCTGATTTCCATGCAACACTTTATTCCCGAAAGTGTGTTCATGTGGGAAACAGCTGAACCCATTTATTTCAGTCAATGTTTTCGCCATTCAGTACTTCCGTACTTTAATTATATAGTACTGGGGTTACATGGAAATTAAATAATGATGTATAATATTTGGCTACTTCAACCATCACAGAACTATAGAAAATGAAGACTTCATGTAATGATGTAATGTTCTCTGAAACCCAATTATTTTTGCTCGTCCATCTATTTATTTTAATTATTACTTACGTAAATATACAAAATATACCAAAATAGCAATAATGTCATCGTTATATTCTTTACTGTTTTTTGTATTAATAATCAAAAAAAGGTGTTTACATTTGCCGTTTTCACTTTTAACATTTGTTGTTAAAGATTTGTTTTTAATTTAGGGTGAACAGATTTTACATTTGTGACAAAGTGCTTTTTACATTTGTGTCTTTTTTTACATTTATCGTTATACTCTTTTACATTGATGTCAGTTTTTACATTTACTGTAATTTTTACATTTGACGTTCTTACATATTCCAATGTTCAAATATAAATTAAGTAACTAAAAAAACAACAAAAACAAACAAAGCAATAAAGTAATTAAAACAATTTGTAAACTTATGCTTGTACAAAGCTAAAGCTAATTTGCCTACACGGCAAGTTAAGCAACATTTAAAAGGACCGTTTAAATATTACGTGGACATTATTAATAGTTAAAACACTTTTCGACTGCTCCTGTTATATCATTCATCGCAATGTAACAAGACATGATATCAAAATTATGTTTATATCATCATTCATCGCAATGTAACAAGACATGATATCAAAATTAAGTTTATATCATCATTCATCGCAATGTAACAAGACATGATATCAAAATTAGGTTTATATCATCATTCATCGCAATGTAACAAGACATGATATCAAAATTGTGTTTATATCATCATTCATCGCAATGTAACAAGACATGATATTAACATTATGTTTATATCATTCATCGCAATGTAACAAGACATGATATCAACGTTATGTTTATATCATTCATCGCAATGTAACAAGACATGATATCAAAATTATGTTTATATCATCATTCATCGCAATGTAACAAGACATGATATCAACATTATGTTTATATCAGTCATCGCAATGTAACAAGACATGATATCAAAATTGTGTTTATATCATCATTCATCGCAATGTAACAAGACATGATATCAAAATTATGTTTAAATCATCATTCATCGCACTGTAACAAGACATGATATCAACATTATGTTTAAATCAATCGATTTCTTTTGATTTGGATTACAAAGTATACGAATCTTAAAGGTTTGGGTAAAAAAATGAGAGTGATTTCGAAAAAGCCCACGTATTATTTGAAAAGCCCTCGTAAACTTATTATAAAGGCATTCATTAAATTATTTCAGTATAACAACTTAGTATCTTACCTTTTGACAATATACTGACTCTTTTCAAACTCCTTTCTCACACTGTTTGTTAGTTAAACGGTGTTCATCTGTCTGCATATGCACGACTACTGAAACTTAGTTACTGCAGCTGGTATTGATTCGAGATAATGACACGTTTCTCTTATCAAAGTTCTGAAAGTACTGAGATGCTTCGGATTGTTTGAAAGAAGTTACAAAATAGTTTTGCATTTACGGTTAGTCATATCGAAAGTCAGGTGACCGGATATTCTGGTCTCCGATCCCAATCATTGTAGAGTTAACGTGTAACACATTTTAAAGGGACACAGGGCAATCGTGAAGCTTTTATCAAGCATTAATATAAGCCTGGTACATACAATGGGTGCTTGTTTATATACAACCATAGAGGAGCCTGGTACATACAATAATTGCGTGTTTATATACAACCATAGAGGAGCCTGGTACATGCACTAGGTGAGAGTTTATGTAACACCAAAGAAGAGCTTGTTGCATACAATAGGTGAGTGTTGATATAACACCATATAGAAGCCTGGTACATACAATAGGTGAGTGTTTATATAACACCATAGATAAGCCTGGTACATACAATAGGTGTGTGTTTATATAACACCATGGAGGAGCCTGGTACATACAATAGGTGAGTGTTTATATAACACCAAAGAGGAGCTTGTTGCATACAATAGGTGAGTGTTTATAAAACATCATAGAGGAGCCTGGTACATACAATAGGTGAGTGTTTATATTACACCAAAGAGGAGCTTGTTGCATACAATAGGTGAGTGTTTATAAAACATCATAGAGGAGCCTGGTACATACAATAGGTGAGTGTTTATATAACACCAAAGAGGAGCTTGTTGCATACAATAGGTGAGTGTTTATAAAACATCATAGAGGAGCCTGGTACATACAATAGGTGAGTGTTTATATAACACCAAAGAGGAGCTTGTTGCATACAATAGGTTAGTGTTTATAAAACATCATAGAGGAGCCTGGTACATACAATAGGTGAGTGTTTATATAACACCAAAGAGGAGCTTGTTGCATACAATAGGTGAGTGTTTATAAAACATCATAGAGGAGCCTGGTACATACAATAGGCAAGTGTTTAAATAACACCATAGAGGAGCCTGGTACGTAAGATAAGTGATAGTTTATATAACACCATGGAGGGGCCTGGTACATACAATAGGTGAGTGTTTATAAAACACAATGGAGGAGCCTGGTACATATCATAGGGGAGTATTTATATAATACCATGTAGGAGCCTGGTACATACACTAGGTAAGTATTTATATAACACCATGCAGGCGCCTGGTACATACAATAGGTTAGTGTTAATATAATACCATGGAGGAGCCTGGTAAGTGTTTATATAACACAATGGAGACGCCTGGGACATATAAAAGGTGAGTGTTTATATGACAGCCCATTTACTGTGTTTGAATCTTAGTCTGGTTCGAATACGAAATACAGAATAACGCTTAACACGGCGTATTGATAAAACGAATCGTTATCCTTAACCCATGGTATGCAGTGTATTATTCGGGGTTAGGATGGGCTGGAGAATCCTAGACTTATTATGGTATATGTCTAAATATGGTATTTCAAACTTGCTTTAAGGTATGAGAAAACATTCAATGACAGCAAATACAACAACAACTACAATAGTAGCTAGAACAGCAGCTACGAATGCATCTATGAGAACTACTTCTCAGACAGCACGGGTACAGAGACCTCTTCAGTCACCGAGACGTCTACAATAACATGTGATGAAAATGGCCAATGAAACGGATAAAATTTTGGAACATGTGAAGGTAATTTTCTGTTAAACCACACTACAACAGGTGTTCAACTTATAGCGTAACACTTCTGTTTTAAGTTGTTATTTTTCAGCGGAAGCGATTGTCATAATAAAATGCGTGACTCAATTATGTGAAAGTATCATGTAGAACGTATGCATTTAAAATTGATTTCCAATTTCACACGGTTCGCTTTAAATTATATTCTGACTTAAATGAAATACTAATTTCCAATGTTAAACATATACGTTTCAGTATCCGTAGAGTTTTACCTGAAACCAAATAAATGCATACCATAATTGTTTAAAACTGTGTGCGCAATTTAAATATGATTGAATGTTTTATTTTAAGACACAAATATAAATGTTGAATTAAAATGTTTCCATAAATTTAATCATTTTCATAGACAGACGCGGTTTTGCTTATTAATGCTGCCTTGTTGGTTAGTTCATGGCCGAGAATTTCTTTATTTACAAGGTCTCGTTTCATTGGGATGACAGTAGGGTAAAGAAATATAAAAACATCGGACAGGGAAAGTAGCATTCAAGGAAGACAGTCAGCCACAAAACTCAGAAAGACACATGCAAACAGACAAACAAGAAGGCAAAAGTAATAATAAAAGCAAACGACATCACAAACACAAAAGGGTTGACAATAGGGCTACCGCCTTGGTAAATGTGAGGACAATAGGGCTTACCGCCTTGGTAAGTGTGAGGTTTGCTTCACCCTAGAACCTGGTTCAAATCCTCAGCGGCCTTGTTCTGCCACTGACCGTTCCAAGGCGGTAGCCTTATTGTCAACCCCCTTCTGTGTTTGTGATGTCTTATTTGGCCTTTTATTCATCTTTAAAGTTTCTCTTTGTTTCTCTGTGTGTTTGTGGTTGACTGTCGTCCTTGAATATTGCTTTTCCTGTTCGACTTTTATATCTAATTTTAAAGGGGTTTGCCTCAATAATTGATCCTGAAAATCACTAATAAAATGTTGCAGATCCAACCAAGGCTTTGGTTTGAGTTGTGTGTGTGTGTGTGGTGAGTGGGGGTGGTGGTGGGGGTAGTGCGTCGGGAGCGGAGAGCGGGGAGCGGGGAACTCTTTGGGAAACAAAATGGTTTTCTACATTGCGTTTATCAATATAATAATTAATTGATGTAAAGGCATAAAACATTAATGATGCAACTGTACACTTATATAAGGCAACTAAGGCATCATAGACCAAGACCGTTTTCCGTTTGATTAAACGAAATATTATTGGGAGTGTATAACCTAATTGACAAAAATGGTCATTGAAACCACAGCAATTAAACGCAATGGCACCATGGGTCCACCCTGCACCATAAACCGAAATATGAGCATATTTAAAATGTCAATGGAAAGAACAAGACGTAGCATGGGAGATGGCTCAAAATCTGCACATCATGATAGCAATGCTTTTATATCTGCAATATTCAAACTATAATGACCGTTGTTAGAGAGCTAGCAAGGGTAGAGGATTAAGATGCCAAATTATATTTTATTGAAGTCTTATGTCTTAAAGCAGAGTCCACATTTGGAACACATTTGTCTGAATATTTATCTGCTTCGTGAGAATGCACCCTCGCACAAGGACGCTCTTGTAACGCAGTTTCTAGAAAAAGGAAAGGGTCTATGTCTCTCTCAAAATTGACGCGAAGCATTTTCGCTTGTATCCTTGAGCAAGTCAATGTTTAAGTTTCCGTAAGGAATTGTCATACATATGTTAAGGTCGTTTGTAGAAATAATAAACATTTTCTACTCGGACATCTTAATTGTGTTTTAATTTCAACGTTTGTCGTGTTTATATGAAAACAATGCAAAACACATAGTATTTCTGCCTGTACTCAACCGTAAACTACATGTACGCGTGTACACTAATTCTCCCAATTTGTCCTGACTCTATAAAGTAACATTAACACTTAAATAGTAAACGTTTGCTTTTGTTTGTTATTTAATTATTATTATCAATTATATTGACCGATGTTTTCTTCAAATTCAAAGTTTTCAAAACTGCAGTTTGTGCATTCCTTAAATGGTCAACTGCCTGGTCCACTGTCCATATATAAAAAATTGAAAATAACCACATACCTGTTGTTTGGTGTCTTCAACACAAAAAAAAGTTATATTTCAATTCAAATTTTCAGTGTTATGCTTTACGATTCTTCCAGATCAGTCATGGTAACATTATGAACTACACATAAACATACAAGTAAAACGAAGAAATGTGGCTGTCATGTGACCAGGTTTACAAACCAGTCGACGACCAGTATTCAGTCACGTGTTTGAGTTCGACCAGTTTCAGAGAAAATGGCTTAACCAAATTTAGATGTGAAGGTTTGTATATACTTACATAACTCCAATCAATATTTTTATGTAGAACAACGTTATTTGTACCACTTATATTCTCTAAAATCATTGTCCACAAATGACTAACTTTTTACTTAAACTCCTACTAACAGATTACTTCCAAAATGTGCATATTTTTCTAACATGCATACCCAAATGTGCAAATGGCATCATTAGTTTGATCCGACATTTTAGTACAGAGTTAATGTCCTCTTTCGACTTAGATATTGTATTCAATGCCTACAAAGGACAACAAATAGCCGCCTCTGAAATCCTCCTACAGATAATTTACGTATTGCTTCCAGAATTGGTCTTCGTCATTATGAGCAGATGTGCACCTGGAAACAGAATTGTTATTTAGCAACATTTAGCAAAGATGAAACAAATGTTCCTATAGAAATAAGTGTAAAGGTCGAACAGGAAATTCAGCTTTCACAAAGAACAGTAAACACCAAAACACGCAAAACGACAAAAAAGAATGGCAATGTTGATAAAGAATAACGGCATATGACGTCACAAACACAGAAACCACATCAATCAAACGCAATGGCGCCGTAAGTCCGCACTGCACCATAAACCGAAATATGAACACATTTTAAATGTCAATAAAAACGGCAATACAGTGCTTGCGGTTGTAGCGGATCATCGGTAGTAGCGGATCAGTTTATGTTTACATTTCATTTATTCAGCTATTATGCATTTGTTTTTTATGAAACTTTCCATATTAGAAGAGTGATCATATAAGCATACAACTATATATTAGCGTAAAGATTGACCACATATATCCTTGAATAATTACCCACTTAGTGTAGCACCTATCAAGAAAAGTGATCCGTTACTGCCTGAAGGATGTGAGTTTTTTTTCAATGAAAACACAATACAGTTAAAATGAAATAAAAAATGAACATGTGTTTTTAATATACTTTGGTGTAAAATGCTCAGGCCTGATCATCAAAAGATCCATGATTTGGAGTTTTTAACTTTTATGGACATTGATTCCGTAAACAGGCAAAATGGCAGATTTTCAACAGTTAACTAACACAAGTATAAGGCATAGTTCATAATAATTTTGGTAAGCATATTGCTGAGAGATCTAGTAAGAAACTGTCTTGCAATTTCCTTTAGTTTTAAATTTACGCTTTCAGCAATAGTGATCCTTTACTACCCAATGCACTGTACGTAACATAAATAGTGGTAAATACAGGGTTATCGCCTTGTAACGGTCAGAAGGCAATAATGCTTACAGGTTAGCTTAAATCGATTAGCACAATTTTGCAACAAATAATCTCACAACAAGTACAACCATGACACATTGATTATCGTGGTACGTGTGACATCGACCTTCACGAAATGGATCTGGCTGTTGGGCGAAGCTGTGCATCTTTTATTGATTCGCATCTACATGTATTGATTTAAAACGGAGAAATAACACGCACAATTTATGCCTAGAGATGGTCTCAATTTTGAAATTGTTAATCATAACACTTAGACAAAGATGTCGGCCGAAAACGACACATACGAAATATTGCAGTCTCGGTTTAATTGAGACTGTTCATGAGCGGTAGTGAAATATGCTAGCTACCGCTCACGCCCTCTAGCCCCGGGTTGAGCAGAACTCAATATTCATAAAATCAATAGTACAAAATGTTAACCATCCCGAAGATGGCATGCATATGGCGATGGACGTGGTGTTTACTACTTCCCCATGTCGTACGGCGTATGGTACAAGTATCTAATAAAATTAAATGCCCCGAAGAGCGAAATAAACATAATGGAATTTAGTTGGGAGCAGCGATTATGAAGCCTGCATATCACAAGTAACAGTTAAAAGACTAGCATACATGCATGTATTATGTCATAAATTGTATATGTGTTTTTCATCTGGGAACACATCCTTTATTATACTTTGATTTTAGCTATAGAATGTCCTGTTCCTGCAACTCCCATACAAGGTTTTAAGACTTACATATCAACACGTGTTGGTTCGAACGTGCCATTCTTCTGTAAAGGTGGCTACGACCTTATTGGGAGAGATGTATGGACATGCCAAGAGAATGGAGAATGGGACAGCTCCCGTATATTATGTGACAGCGAAGGCCTGTATTTCATATTATCATCCCCACCATCTACATCACTAGTTTAAATACCAACCCTCATGAGACTTCATTGCTAAATTGCCATTTTCTGAGAAGAAGAACCCCGTCGCTTTTAGAGTCAGTAGGTCATCTCTGAACTGATAATTACCCTATCTTGAGGGCGAGAAGGTCAACTTTCAAAGTCACCATGAGCAATAATGAAAATTCACAATCCTTGATATGACTTAGAAAGCTTAATACACACGCTCGTAAAACTTCATCACTGTCATCTAACGGACCCGGTGCACTCAGTTCGGATACCGAGTTCCGGTTCGGAAAGAGCAAAAAATGGCGGAAAAAATGACAACAAATAAGACCACGCTGATGAAAAGTTAAACTATTTGCTTTTCGACATGTTTTGAGCATAAACGTTGTGTGCAGGTAGTTGTAAGAGGCATCGGACTAAAGCTATTAAAAGTCATACCGACTGTAACGTTCAGTTAAAGCTGTACAGTCCCTATTTTAACTGGTAATAACTCATGAATATGAATGAGTCACGTGTGAAGTAGTTTCAAATCGACGAACCCCCCAAAAGTCGGTATATAAGGAGAAATCGATACGTAAAATTTCACATTTTTATTTAGCCTCCGTACAGGTAACATCGATAAATATATGGCTCCAGAATATATGTGATAAAAAAATAGTTGCCCGGAACGGGATTTGAACCACAGCCTTGCACTTGTAAGATTTGAAAGATGTACGCTGAACCTCTAGACCACTGCTATTTATTGGTATTTTGTAGCATTTTTAACACTAAATAGGCATTGCGTAATAACAAGAGCGCACACACAAATTCATCAAGCGCTAAATAACAAGTCGAGATATGGTGGATTTGAGGCGAAGTATTAGTTTCATATTGATAAGATACAGTATTACACCAGGCAATGTTAATTTACTCGTGCGACAATATGGACTGCATATTTATTGATCCATCATTAGTTGCGTTCAAATATGTTAAGTTATTTTGCCTCATAATATATGGTAGTTAGTATACTATTTTCTCAAGTAGCGTCGTAGTTCAGTGGATAGAGCAGAGGACTTGAAATCAGAAGGTCGTGTGTTCGAGCCCCGAAAGAAGCTAACTTTTTTTTTTTGTAAAAATTACTGTTACCTGTGTATAGGTACGATGTGCACTGGTCGATGTATATACAGTAAATGATTTCCTTCGCTATATTTGCTCGCTTAAATACCCGATTTCGACATGAGCTGGTGAACATGAAGTTACAAATAAAGACACGCCTACAAAGAAGAAATCGATTGATATAGGGACGCTGTAGCTTTAAAGCTGTACAGTCCCTATTTTAACTGGTAATAACTCATGAATATGAATGAGTCACGTGTGAAGTAGTTTCAAATCGACGAACACCCCAAAAGTCGGTATATAAGGAGAAATCGATACGTAAAATTTCACATTTTTATTTAGCCTCCGTACAGGTAACATCGATAAATATACGGCTCCAGAATATATGTGATAAAAGAATAGTTGCCCGGAACGGGATTTGAACCACAGCCTTGCACTTGTAAGATTTGAAAGATGTTCGCTGAACCTCTAGACCACTGCTATTTATTGGTATTTTGTAGCATTTTTAACACTAAATAGACATTACGTAATAACAAGAGCGCGCAAACAAACTCATCAAGCGCTAAATAACAAGTCGAGATATGGTTGATTTGAGGCGAAGTATTAGTTTCATATTGATAAGATACAGTATTACACCAGGCAATGTTAATTTACACGTGCGACATTATGGACAGCATATTTATTGATCCATCATATGTTAAGTTATTTTGCCTCATAATATATGGTATAGTTAGTATACTATTTTCTCAAGTAGCGTCGTAGTTCAGTGGATAGAGCAGAGGACTTGAAATCAGAAGATCGTGTGTTCGAGCCCCGAAAGAAGCTAACTTTTTTTTGTGTGAAAATTACTGTTATCTGTGTATAGGTACGATGTGCACTGGTCGATGTCTATACAGTAAATGATTTCCATCGCTATATTTGCTCGCTTAAATACCTGATTTCGACATGAGCTGGTGAACATGAAGTTACAAATAAAGACACGCCTACAAAGAAGAAATCGATTGATATAGGGACTCTGTAGCTTTAAGGGACTGGAGGCCGTTAATGAAACAGTTTACATTCTCGTTTTGGCATCAAACTACACTTTATTTGAATCATACACTACAGTAAGCGATATAATCCCCCTTTTGAACAAACATTTCTGATTTAGCAAGAAACAAAAATCTGAGTAGTCGAGTATTTCTAGAACCATTTTATAAACAATAATTAAACCAGAGGTAACATGCAGCTTAATAACTTCCATATTGCCTCCAGTCCCTTTAAGGTTAAGCAGATGCTGGGTAAAGGTTTATTTCTTCCTTTTTTTATAATATTAACTTAGTTTCATTTAAAACAAAAGGTCAGTGTTTGGGTTAAAACAAATTATGGGAATATTGAGTCACTGTATATTATGTATTTTATGTTGTCTTTAATAAAAGAAGGAACACAAATATTTTAATGTATAGTGACCCTGATCGTGGTGGATTGAAGAAACACACTGATCTCTGTCAGACAGTCTACACCTTATATAGTCTGCGCTGATCATAAACCACGTAAAAACATAAAAGTATGTGACATCCAGTGTGTACGTTTTTATAGTAACTGGTATTTAAATTGAAATATATATTCTGTCAAATTTAATTGTTCAATTTTCTTTGCATGTAAACGATACTTAACTATTTTGTTTTTTACTAGCAGTGACATTTCAACAAATTAAATGCCCGTGTCTGTCACATCTTGATATTTGTCAATACAATTTAATAAATAACCAGCTATTTCCTTATAATTGTGTTATATTACGCTTATAAAAACGTTTTACCAGATAAAACTAAGCGGCGGCCTCGCGATCGGTAGCTCTGTTTCAGACTTTCACACTTAAGCAGCGACTGCTTTCAGGCGGTGACATTCTGTTCGGTAAACCACTCATTTTATCTCATCTCCTTCTAGGTCTGAAGTCTCAGTCCCACTATGACTTTACATGTGTGTGTTAACGAGAAGCAAGCAACCTTTCATCATGCTAAGGCCATTATGCAATATATGTGTTAGAAAGGGTAGTAGGAGCGCTGTGGTCTTGTAGTTGAACGTTGGTCCCAGGATCCAAAAGTCGTGGGTTCGATTTCCGCCACGATCATATGTGGTGTGTCCCTGAGCAACACCTAGTCTGAATTTGCTTAGTATTGGTTCTAAACAGGAAGACATCGAAAGTGATTAAAATAAGTTCAGAGCGCTTTCGCTATAACCGGTGTGAAACAAATTAATACATTAAACTAAAGGATAGTATTAACTTTCTTTCACCATTTCTATGGGTATGTAAACTCCCCAGACTGAATCCCGAGAAATTACCAGCTCTAAACGATGTATTTAATGAGTTTAATCTTTTCCCTTAATCTGTTTATCATTTGATTGTTGTTTTAATATTTGAAACGTTTTGTCCATTTGTCATGGAAGTACCGCATCGGAAAATGTTCACATCTCATGAAAATTCATGAATTTTGCAATTATTATTTTTAAGTTGACTTACATTTATATGACGTGCCCAACAGAATCTTACAATAATTTGCGGCCATAAATCACACACTGAAAGGTCATGGCATCAGCTTAATTAAACATCAATTATTTTCCCCATTGACACCAATGTTAAAAAATGTCACATGTTAATGATTTGCCGCAGATTCAACTGGATATGGATAATGCAGCAGTGTAACTTGAAACATCACCAGAAAAGGTGAAGACAGAGACGCGGGAACTTGTGTTCTGTTAATAGCTTAAAGGTGTTAAACGATTTTGAAGTAATCGACCTTGATCCTCTTTTCTCAGACGGCCATGTACTTTTATCTATGTCCTTCAAAACGTAACAGGTACTCACGTAATATAAGCAATGAACTGCCTATATATGAACAAATAATAAAAATGGGACGATGGAGAAAACACCGTCATTGGTCATTTTAAGACAGCCTAGACGATACCAAGTACAACATCGCAACAATTTACTGTCCTCAAATAATACTAGTATAGATTAAAATGTAGTAGACGATTTCACCGAATCAATTGGTCAATTATTTTATTGAACGGCAAAAAAATCATTCGGTCTTAGAAAATGTCGTTAAGATAGTGTCGCTAGAATACTTCATCCGATAACGCTTGGTTCGGCCACAAATGCCGCAATGCACATATTAAATACACATTGGCACGTAAGCTATGCTATACACATTAACAGGAACATACTTAAGAAGCATGTAAACAGTCCAGTAAATATTACAAGAAAATAATGACTACTTTCATTAACAAATAATACGACCAACAGCATACACTTAGTATCCTTCATTTTAAACAACCAAACATTGGCGTTACCTTAATAGAATGAAGCCGAGATCTTCCAATGAATCGCCGCCGTTAAATGATTTACAAGATTATTTCAAAAAATTAAATACAAAAGTCCCTGATCATGACGAAGGCAACGATATGCCGGATTTAAATACAGCGGACGATAATCCATTTTTAGACTCTCCAATTACAACTGATGAAAATTAAAAAATATATATATATTTCTAATTAAAAACATTCTAAAGCATTTGACGACGACCACATGGTAAATGAATATATAAAAGACACGCAAGAAGTGATGGTACAATCATTTCAATATTTTACAATAGGTCGTAATGACCCATGAGCAACATTTTTAAATAGCAACTTGTATGTTAACATATATTTCAAATGTTCAATGGCGGAAATCAGCGTAACTATACATATTTTACAATTTTCAACTAACATAATAATAGTCCAGAATATCACTCAAACATAAACAGTAATGTACCCTATTTAATTCATAGCATTGGACTGGAAAGTATAAATGTACTATTACATGTATGTCCATATACATATTTAAAACTGCAACAATTTTCTGAGTACAACATTGTTTCTGAGTTCAAAGGATTTATAAGCATACATTGTTAACATTTTAATATCACGATTATTGTCTGTTTTAAACAATTCTGTGGTTGTGTGCATATTACTGTGATTCAGAAAATACGATTTAAAATAATTGTGTCTAATGTCTTGATATAACGTGCATTGAAATAAGAAATTCATCTTCAAGTAAATCACAGGTACTACATTTCTATTCTCTATTATTGTTTTAGTTGGTTTAGTCCAGCGCCCTGCTTCAATTTCAAGATGCTGTGATGAGTTAATTTGTGATTTGTTCATTTACAGTATTTAAATAAGGTTGAAAATTAAAATCTGAAAAGGTTCGATAAAACATTGTAACGTGTGTGTGTGTGATGTCATCATACAAACATAAAACGTCATCATACGAGAGAGTTATAAATAGGCAGCTACAATGATAAATCTTCCTTATGCGGCATTGTTGTAGTTATATCATGCATATTTAATAAATATGATGCTCAGCACAGAATCACATCAGTATTAACAAGAAAAGTCATAGTATACAATATATACTATAACGACGAGCGGCAATAAGAATGAAAATTGTAGAATATATTTGTTGTAATTCATTGCATTGGAATTAGAGCATCATGTGTGGTTTGTTTGTGTAAAATTAATAGCGAGTTCTATTTGGTGTAGCAATGGCAGGGAACAAAATGGAAAAGCAAAATAAAGATAGAAAGTTTTTTATTTGAAACTAAACGTCCAATTTAAGTGCTTTGCTATAACCAAGAAAGTGCTATATTCGTTTTTTTTATATTAAGCAAAGACTGGAGGAGCTGGACAAAAAGGACCTTTGTTAAAACCGACAATTCACTATAGGTGATTTCGGCTATAAATATGTATTCCGGCTATATGTATTCTTTTGACTATAAATAATATTTATAAAGCACAATTATATAAAAACACACTCTGAATATGTATGAATAATTACAATTTACATACGGTAATAATATGATGAATGACTATCAAATGTACATATTTTTAAGTTCATGCTGTACAAAAACAACATTACTGATGTGGAAAAAAATAATTGTATGTACAACTCAGTCTGTCAGGTCCCTGCCAAGACTTGAACTTGAATCTCTTTTCTCGAAAGAAAAGTGTGTTTCCTTACACTACAGAGATCGCCCAGACATCACAAAAAGAGTGTACAAAACTAAGCAAAATTAATAAAGATGTAGATCAAAAGAATGTCAAACTAAAACTAGAAATTGTTATTGTTCATGGGACAAAAACGTATGGCTCCCCCACTCGCCTGAACAGACATAATTGATGACTCTAGGTCCAACCGTTGATCATTGATCTGAGATTGTTTTGATATTCAATATCCCTGTGACTGTATCTACTATCTGTATCAGTAATATTTACTGGTCAACCATCCTTCCAAGTTTGAGGACCCTAGGTCCAACCATTCTCTAGTTATTGATTGGACATTGTTTTGTTATTGATCGGGGATCGTTTTGATATCAATAGGGGTCATGTTCTGGTCGTGACCAACCATCCTTCCAAGTTTGAGGACCCTAGGTCCAACCATTCTCTAGTTATTGATTGGATATCGTTTCGATAGTCAATGTCGCCGCGACCTTGACCTTTGACCTAGTTACCCCAAAATTAATAGGGGTCATCTGCTGGTCATGGCCAACCATCCTTACAAGTTTGAGAACCCTAGGTACAACCATTCTCTAGTTATTGATCAGACATTGTTTGATAGTCAATGTCACCGCGACCTTGACCTTTGACCTAGTGAACATCGATTTGATAGTCAATGTCACCACGATCTTGACCTTTACCTAGTGATCCCAAAATCAATAGGGGTCATCTACTGGTCATGACCAACCATCCTTCCAAGTTTGAGGACCCTAGGTCTAACCATTGTGTAGTTATTGATCGGATATCGTTTTGATAGTCAATGTCACCGCGACCTTGACCTTTGACCCAGTGACCCCAAAATCAATAGGGGTCATCTACTGGTCATGACCAACCATCCTTCCAAGTTTGAGGACCCTAGGTCCAACCATTGTGTAGTTATTGATCGGATATCGTTTTGATAGTCAATGTCACCGCGACCTTGACCTTTGACCTAGTTACCCCAAAATCAATAGGGGTCATCTACTGGTCATGACTAACCATCCTTCCAAGTTTAAAGACCCTAGGTCCAACCATTCTGTAGTTATTGATCGGAATCGTTTTTATAGTCAATGTCACCGCGACCTTGCCCTTTGACCTAGTGACCCAATAATCAATAGGGGTCATCTAATGGTCATGATCAACCATCCTTCTAAGTTTAAGGACCCTAGGTCCAACCATTCTCTAGTTATTAATCGGACATCGTTTGTGACACAGACAGCACAAAATCAATATGGCTCCCATAACTATCACAGAAGGTTATTATTACCCTTGCAAACGCATACCCCATGACTTCATGTGTATGCGTAGATCCACTTCATACAGATGCTTCTCACAATGTTTGGGGTATGACAGAGGTCACAGTGACCTTTTTTTGGTATGCGACACACCGCTATCCCAAGATGTATCAACATACCAAGTTTGGTATTTCTAAGTGTTATTGTATTGAAAATATGGTCCGGACAAGCATTTTCTATCACAAAGGTCACAGGTCAAGGTCACAATTACCTTATTCTGGTACGCGACACATCGCTATCCCAAGATGTATCTAAATACCAAGTTTGCTATCTCTAAGACTTAGTGTTATAGTATTGAAAATACGGTCTGGACAAGCATTTTCTATGACAGAGGTCACAGGTCAAGGTCAAAGTCACAGTGGCCTTATTTTGGTATGCGACACACAGCTATCCCAGGATGTATCCAATTACCATGTTTGATATCTCTAAGTGTTATAGTATTGAAAATACGGTGCAGACAAGAGGTGAAAGAGTCTGTGGATGCTCTACTGGCTAAATGTGCAGGGGACCGTAACACATTTTCAACATTCATTCAGCCGGCACATGGCAATGATATAGGTCACTAGTTGTTGAATGCCAGCCAGGGTAGCAGGAGAACTAGTCTGTACAAAGTTAGTGTATTACAGGGTTCCCACAGTTTTTTGAGAACAAAACTCAAGGTCTTTTCCAGGTTTTCTAACTGTTTTCAAGGGCAATTTATACCAGTGTTTGTCCGACACCGTTGTTGCAAATACGTTAAATTGTTCGCAGTACTAATATCTGACACCACACAAGATGTTAGTTTATTGTTTTTGACAAGTATTGACTTTAACCTGCTGTTTTTTAGGCCGTTCTCCCTCCTATGAAGAACATTTAGTGTTGACATTTAACTTGTTCTCAGACGACATGCTTTATCGATTCAAATAATTAGACGCTTGCATATACGACGGAACATTGCGAGTTTTATTTGAAAATACTCGGCTAAAATTGTCAACATATTTTATGAGTCAACCGGTGAGGTAACGAATTTGTACGACAGCGATCGAAAACAGAAGTACAATTTGGGGTTCACATTTCATTGATCAGAGCATTAACACATCTTTACGATTGTTCACGAATACGGTATTACCAATGGTTAATTTTTATGGGCTTACTAGGCCATTCGCCAAATCGCCATAGGCGAAAAGTAACCTGAACTGGCGAATGAAAACCGTAAGAAATACACACCAAATTCGCCAGACATTGGCGGTCTGGCGAATCCAAATTTCCGACCGATTTTGTCTAAAAGATCTAGGAAAATCCCGAATTCTAATTCACAGAGTCTTTCACTGTTTATAAGCCACTATCCCGCTGAGTGTTATAGCTAATTAGTGACAATCAATTTAGATCAATTTAGATCGACATAAACTAATTATGTCAGCGTTTATTGAAAACCACTGTCAAATTGTCGGTGCGATAAGACTCCGCTCACTGTTACGCCTCTTGCTGTCAATCAACTGGTTTGTGTCGCTGCGCTCTACATTATCTCTAGGCTCGCGATAACCATTCGCCAAATCGCCATAGGCGAAAAGAAACCCGAACTGGCGAATGAAAATCGTAAGAAATACGTATCAAATTCGCCAGATATCGGCCGTCTGGCGAATCCAAATTTCCGACAGATTTTGTCTACAATCTCGGAAAATCCCGAATTCTAATACACAAAGTCTTTCACTGTCGATAAGCCACTACCCCGCTGGGTGTTGTTAGCTAGTTAGCGACAATCAATCTGGACTGATAAACTAATTATCGCTGTGTTTATTGAAGACCGCTGTACGATAGACTCCGCCCACTGTTCCGCCTCTTGCTGTCAATCAACTGGTTTGTGACCCCGCGCTCAATATTATCCAAATATTTAACTGCGTTATCGAGCCGGGTAAAACATTAAAAATAACGTGGCGCCCTCTAGCGGCTAAAATGGCTTTTCAAAACACAAAGTTTGCTTACGAATTAAAAAGCTAAAGATGCCGTCAGTGTTTTTGAACTTTATGATCACTGATAACACTAATTAGTTGTACACACGGTAGCGTAAACTGGAACAATGGCAAGTGTGAACCGATGTTTGATCGGCTGTCTATGAATTGGGAAAATTTATGGTTGAACAATCAACATGAACAAATACGAAAGGTGCGCTTACTCAAAATATTGGTACAATTTTTCAAAATATTGGTACAATTTTAGAATGAAGTGGCTTTTATTACTTACTCTGTGCATGATATTCATGGTGTATGTAGCATTTCTGAATTTTGTCTCACAATGCAGCACCGCGATCTTTCTAGTTGGAACTCCTGTTACTTGAACTTGTTTTATATGCCTCAGCTTAGCCTTACATTTTTGAATATATTTATTTTATTTCTATGAATGTTAGTAGGTATTTTGAAATACATTTAATGAAAATACTAAATGGTCTGATCAATGGTGACAAGAGTCTGTATTTTTATATTTTCTTATTATATGTATGCATTCATTCTGTCCTTTTTTAAATTTCAGTGGACAATTTTTAAAAATTAAAAAAGCATTAAATTAAATACAATTTTTAAAACTTTTTGGATATTTTACAGGTCCACTGTTACAGGGAGTACGTTATAGGGAGGAGAAACGGGCTCGTTTTGCCGATTTATGTTGTCGCGCATGTGTTTCACTACTCCATGAAAATGACTACTTCCGATTTTTTCGCGAGTGTGTGAAAAACAGCAAATTCTTATAAATGATTACACTTACAAACTCAATAAAGGTGCTAAATGTAAACATAAGTATTATTTATTCACACTGTGTCCTCTGATACAGAGCGTGTATTTGTTTGCATGTTTAAAAGCACATTTTACCAGACGGTTCCGTGTAACAAAGATGGCGCCACTCTGCGCCAAATAAAAAATGGTGACAGTGTATAGCTATTGCAAACGAGATACGAGATTACGGCTTATTTAGGCATTAATAATAACAAAAAGTGAATAGTAAACATATTTATCTTTGTCAAGAAGGTAATTTCATGGTGGTGATTATAAGACAAAGCCTAAAAAGAGGTGATGAAAATGTGCCTTTTGAGATATCAGCTAAATTTTTAATTTCATAGAATTAAAAATGGTGTGGAGCTATTGCAAACTAGATACGAAGTATGGGTTATATTAGGCATTAATAATAACAAAAAGTGAATTGTAGACATATTTATCTTTGTCAAGAATGTAATTTCGTGATGTTGATTATAACAGAAAGCCGTAAAAAAGGGGCTGTAAAAACTGCCTAATTTGAGATGTTGGCTGAAATTTTAACTTTTCAAATGTAACGCGCTTACGATCGATTTACCTGTATCGATAAAATAGTAAATGGCGGCGTTCTAGCGCGACAACATAAATCGATAAACTAGAGCGTTTATGAACCCGTTTCTTCTCCCTATAACGTACTCCCTGACTGTTATAAGTAATTGTAAGCACTAAAGCAGAATGCATATGATGTGGAAATATTGTTACCCTATACATGTAGGTTAATAACGCATACTTTTTTTAACTAACTGTTGATGTGTACGCAAACGCGAAGTTTTAGCGCCTCCAATTTGTTAAAGAATATCTCGGCAAAAGTCTGGCTAAAGACATTCTAATCTGGCTAAAGGAATTTTTAGGGCTTTAGCCAGATTTGGCTAAAGGGTTTAAAATCCTAGCGCTAGCCTAGTATCTGTCATATTAATGAAAATACTAAATGGTCTGATCAATGGTGACAAGAGTTTGCATTTTTGTATTTTCTTATTATATATGCATGCATTCATCATGTTCATTCTGTCCTTTTTTAAATTTTAGTCTTTACAATTTTTAAAAATTAAAATTACGTTAAATTAAATACAATTTTTAAAATGTTCTGAACTTTTTCCCGGTATGGGAAGCATGATATTATGTCCTTTAATGGGGCATAACACCGCCAAAAGTCATTCAACTGGAACACAACAATGAACTACACATGGCACTAATCATCCCTGCCATTGTATCAAGAGAACAGAAATGTGACAACGTTTGTGTATTAAAACTTTAAAGAACTCAATATCATTAACCGGTACACAACAATGGCAGTGCAACTAGGCTTGGTATAGTTCTAAATACACAATTAAATTACTTTATTGGTGCGTACCAATTATGTTTAACAAATTAATTACGCAAAATAACCGTTTTTGTCAGCATATCATATTTTATCCATTACCGTGAAGACAGCCAATATCAAACGGAATGCATCGCCGTTTCCAGTCAATTCTCAAATAAACGAGCCATTGAGATTGGCTAAATGTGAGTGGTAAAAAGTTTATTTTTTTCACTTGAAAGTAAATCCTTCAGGAACAAAAATGTTGTATTCAGTCTATTTTTAATTATTCGGCATCACTAAAGCACTCAACTTTCTCTCTACGTCAACATGGCTAAAAGAGGCGCAGGTGTTTGAACTCAGTGCAAGAATATTCATTATCGTTAAATATTAATAACTAACCCAGAACACAATAATAACTAATGTTGCGACGTTGAGTCGTGACGTCAATAAAGTGTTGCTGACGTCAACATCATCCGCCGATAACGTTCAATAAAGCGAATATTTGTTTGCAAAAACGTAATTTAAAATGTAATAGATTATTTAACTGCTGGGATCGACTATGGGTAATCCTTTATTTGATGGTAGACGTGCTTTGTTATTTTAACTCACTCGCATGCGCTCGTTCGTAAAAAAAACTACACGCCTACCTCTTGTGAAGGATTTCCCTATAATCGATCCCAGCAGTTAAGTAATCTCTATTTAATTCATATAGGGCCCTGGTTTTGTATCACTGCTTAACACAGAAGTTCAGAGAGATATTGCACAGAGTATAATTCTCCCTGTACACTGGACAGACTACTTTACATCCCTCCAAAGGATGACCTTTATTCACAGTACCATGCCCAAGTAAGATACTGCGGGAGTTTGTTTGAAAAATCCGGGATGTGACCCAGTGTTTTTTTTTATGTGTTTTGTGAATGCAGCCTGTGCCCGTGCCATTGTGAAAAATAGCGGCATTTTTCTAGAAATTGTGAAATTATAACAAAAGAGAAATAAACTTTTTTCACTTTTATTTTCACAGTTTAATATCCCTTGGTTTTAAGTTTTGTTTTTGGTAAATACAGACCAGGGTTCGACACTAACGCTAGCCAGTGGCAAGTCACTTTCGAGAAGGACTAGTAAAAACTCACAGCTAACAAGCCCGACGGGCTAGTTGTTTTTATTAATATTTAAATGTTGATTTTAAATAATCTTATATGATTCTGATGTCGAAAATTGCCAAATCATTTAATTTTTTCGCTATTCAAACTCATCAATATCGTAATGTAAAGTAGGGTATGATATAGACCAAGACAAGCACCTGCGAATGTGTAGGTGTGTCAAATTACTCATCACTGATTGGCCATTTTTTCTTTGATGGCGCAAAATGCTGAAAAATAACCAGGCGTTTTATACATATCCCCACATCTTTTTCGAAGAGATGCTAGCATTTCTATCACTATATTAATTTCTAAGCATTTTATTGACAAGATGACCTTCACATTGTAAACAAACATGTGGCGATATTTAAATACGGAACTGTCGCCATAAAAAAAACGAAAAACAGAATAGGAAAAGCGTCATCAGCAAAAAACAACATGATTCAAATAAACACATACGAGTATTTAAGCCATCGTGTAAGTGCCTACAGAGCCCTTTTCCCAGTTTTGGGGAAGGGGCCTTTTGCCTTTAATTGGTGAAAAAAATCCATAAACGGGAATGAAATGACTTAAAAAGAAATTTTATTACAGAAAATGCCCTATACAGGCCGCTGCAAAGAAGGGTATAATGGCCGTGGCCTATAAATAAATTTGACTATGACCTAGTCACAAAGCTGTTGCCTTGCCATATTTACAAGCAGTACAGTCATATAGGAAATGCAACCTCAGCTATAGATAGAGACGGATTATGAAGTTTCCCCTCAGACATGCCTTCGCCAGGGAGCGAACCCACGCTGGTCAGATGCCTGTCTATAGCTCCAAAGCCAAGGCCTTATCCACGGAGCTACCGAGCCATGATATTTTGGTATCTTTTTATTTTGCCGCAAAAGACTAAAAGGAGGACTAGTTGGTTTTAAGAAGGGCTAGTAAAAATAAGAAGGCACTAGCCCTGTAGGCTAGTAGTCATAAAAAGTTAGTGTCTAACCCTGCAGATTAGTTTTGACACCAGCTTATATTAAGACCAGTTTTCCCAGGTTTTAAGTTTTGTTTTTGGTAAATACAGACTAGTTTTGACACCAGCTTATATTAAGACTAGTATCCTTACTGGTCTGTATTTACCCAAAAAAAAAAAAAAAAAAGATTTCAGATTGTGGATTTTTTGGATATAATTGTGAAAAAAGGATACTTTTTGGAATTGTGAATAGGGCCGAAGTTCGGCCCCGAATTAGGCATAAAAAAACACTGTGACCCCACTGGAAATCATACACGTGATTTCTGGGACTCAAGTCAAGTATGCTTAACACTTGGCGACCGCAGGGTTAAGTTCCCAAAATTATATGGAAACAAAAGAGCACAAGATGTTTCGAAAGATAAACATTCAAGAAAAATATGTCTGGAAGTCTCCTGAAACATGAGTCATACACAAATATCCTAGACACATTCGGTATATACAGGGTCTGAATGACACTGACTACCACAACAGCCATGATTCTCCCGTCGGTCCCGGGTCGTTTCGCACACTTTCCCGTTCGCGCATCGGTTATTTCGCACATCGGTCATTTCGCACATCATTTTGATAGTCGTTTCGCCCACTAACTCGTTTCGCCCATCATCTATCAGGTATTGTATTTGATTGTGAATTGTGAATGAGTTTTTATTAACCTGTGAATAATAAATTAAGGGAGAATCATAATGATATTTTTGTTGTTGTTATTGAATGTTGAATGTTTGTTTATACTGTTATATTATTTACACTAATTATATATTATCTGTCAAAAAAAAGTTAACACTTTCCCGCGCATCGGTTATTTCGCACATCGGTCGTTTCGCACATCATTTTGATAGTCGTTTCGTCCACTAAGTCGTTTTGCCCATCATCTATCAGGTATTGTATTTGATTGTGAATTGTGAATGAGTTTTTATTAACCTGTGAATAATAAATTAAGGGAGAATCATAATGATATTTTTGTTGTTGTTATTGAATGTTGAATGTTTGTTTATACTGTTATATTATTTACACTAATTATATATTATCTGTCAAAAAAAAGTTAAAATTACTCATAACTGTTATCATACTCATAACTGTTGCCGCCAAATGTATTTTCGAAAAACATATATACATAGGCTGGCCGTACCAACAATTTCTACAGATCGTTTATATTTATTTTGCATATACTCTATATTGATAAATTATCTTTATTTAAGGGGGAATTGACCCATTCGAATATTTAAGGGTACGCATATGAACTATATATATTTGTAAATTTGAAGATATTTGCGACTTGAATCTGAATTTTGTTTTGTCCTCGTGAAAACAAGATTTTAATAATAACGTCTCAAATATGGCTATATATGTTTGACGTTTTTCATAAAAGTCGCGTTGCACTCAATTGTCAACGTTTTTAGCATCACAGAGTGTTAGTTTAGTCACATACAATTATATTTTATATCACACTGTTAGTCTTGACGAGACCTTTCATCTTATATATAAATTATATCATTTAAATTAGGATGTAAACTATTATTTAAAGAATTTCCTATATCTTTCACTGCTATTCTATCTTTCTCTGCTTTTTACCAAGGAGCAATATAGAGCAAGGAATTCTGAGAAAAAACAATGTTAATGCCATTTATCTTTTATTTGGCTGGATAAAAAACTGCACTATTTTAGTATATTTTAGAGAATTTAATTTCCTATCGGAATTTAAAATAAAATTTGCTGGTCATCGGAATATTTGTTTCAGTATACTTCCTTTATTGGCCTCAAACCTCTTTGGAAAATAAAAACATTAACATACGACGTCGACGTTATTTATATTAAAATAATGTATATTGTACATGTTGGTGATATATCAATAATTAGTTTTAAATAATCGACTTTCCAATAGTATAATAGTGATAGTAACCTGCTAGGCGGAATGTACATGCTATTCAACATAGATTGTTGGTGGGTTTGTAGGGTGTTCCTACATTTAGCTTCGCATGAAGTGAAGCCCAGCACATTATAGTACACATATCGTAATAAGCTTCTCGAAACGAATTGAATTAGGGTTTTAAGGCGCACCAACACATGAAAAGGTTATATGGCGCCTAATAGGCATGAACATGCCAGGCTGTTCTTCCATGTACATCGAGATAAAATATGGAAAATGGGCCTAGAACCTTCTCACCCTGAACTGCAGAGTTGCTGCAAATTCTATCGTAGAAACTCCATTTACGCTGGAGCCACGTTATTGTTTTTCTGCCACTGCTCTTTTGATGCGAGCGAAATAGCACCTGAAACAATGCAGTAACTATTAATTCGGCGGTCCAATTTCGTTGTTTGGTATGGCTGGTTAAAACCATTTATAGTGTGTCTTTAGAGTTGGGATTCAAAAATATGTAAGTTGTATATATATATATATATGTCGGTGAAGTACATGAAGAATTTCCGCAAATGAGATTGGGTTTTATTGCTTAAAACATGTTACCAATGTATACATTATTAAACAATGAATAAGCAGCTGAACATTTACAAAAAACTGATATTAACATGCATGATAAAAACAATTTAAGAATTAAATACGTTTGATGCTGTATCCATTAACTTTCAGATATCATCTTGACGTAAGTTGTGGTGTTTTGTTTCAGTAATACAGACATTATCGGAACAAAAATGTGTGCTCGTAAGATAGAATGATGACTGCAATAACCTTAAACATTCAGAACATATTTGGGGATAATAACTGCAAACATCGGATTGCAAGTATGATGTAATTAAATCTTAACTTAATAATATAGAGTTGCGTGACAGATATCATCTGACACAATGATAGGACGCCTTATGAAATACTAAACCATCTGAAATATTTGGGAAATTCCCCTACATCAGTGAAGTAATAAGACTTCACTTATTACTTCACTGCCTACATCTATCTTCCCACCTGCATGTTACTGTATTACGCTACATGTTCAACAATAAACACGCAGCTAAAATATATATTCCCTTCAATATAGCAATGAGACAGAAGAACACAGTACAATAGCAAATAATTTGAGGATTTGTGAAAAGTGTGTGTGTTAGTAAATGAGCCGACAGATAATTCTTGACCGAGGTATTTTGCATATGCCAGTTTGGTATTTAAATATTTGCATGTACTTACATAAACATATTGTTTAAAAACATTTTCAAATATAAGAAAGTATGAAAAGTCGTTTGGTTTTTAGCGGGGGTCCCAAACGGCTTTCCATAAAGAAAGACAATTTAACAACACTGCTTAAAATCAAAATAATCATCTTTGACAAAACATGTGTATTACACTTTACCATGGATTATTACCGAAATCACTTTTGAGATTGCCAAACGTGTACGTTTGGAACAAGTTTTGTTCCCCTGCGAGCATACTGGTAATTGTTTAGCAAACGAAAATGACCAATGACATATAGACTCGATACGAAAATCATGCTGTATTACTGCGATACGACAACTTTTGGATTTTTTCTTCAGATGGCGGGAGGTATACAGTACTGGTTCTACCTAGTAAACAATACGTTGATATGCCTCTACCACAAAAACATCGACCGTCATATATGGCCTAACATGTGCTAAAATTTACGTAAAACACCTTTCAACCAAAACAAAACCAATTACAAACAAGATATCCGGATAGACAGACGGACGGACGGACAGACAGAGACAGTCAAGTGAACAATTTTTTTGAAACTCAGTCTCCAATGGCCTGAAATATACACAAGAAAGCATGATTTGGGATGTTGCAAAAAAATAGCCACTCGTGGCTTACGCCGTTCATCATATATTTGGCCGTACCAATAAAAATCCATGGGTACGCCCCTGAATATATATATATTCAGGCTTAAAAAAAAAAGATATATATATGGTATATATATTAGCCTGAATAAAACTGATTGATTGATTACATTGTAGGATTGTATAATATATTGTAGTGTTGTCTTTTTTTGCGTGTGTTTTTATTAGCGCATATTATATATGTTTTTATTGTTACGTCGGCCAACATATTTTATTCATAATTGAATGAATAAAATTAGGTTGTTTCCGGTTAGTTCCAACGAGGAGGTGTAACAAGGATTTCATCTATTTCATTGCTGACGTTTTCAAATTCTTGCGTAATGTTTACAGTACATTTCAACATTTCAAAATATACATTTTTTTTCTTTTTTTTTTGTACGTGTCTCTTTCTTTTTCTTTTTTTTTTTTGGTGCAATTGTGCACATCTTTTGACACATCTTTTTATATATATATATATTTTGTTGTCTGTTTTCGTGGTGCGTTTGTGCACATCTTTGGACACTTTTTTTATATATATTTTTTTATTTTCATTTAATATACAGGATAGATGAGAGATATTACATACGGGACATATGAGAGATATTACATACAGCACAGATGAGAGATATTACATACAGGACAGATGAGAGATATTACATACATGATAGATGAGAGATATTACATACAGGACAGATGAGAGATATTACATACAGGACAAATTAGAGATATTACAAACAGGACAGATGAGAGATATTACATACAGGACAGATGAGAGATATTACATACAGGACAAATGAGAGAAATGAACGACAAACAGTATTTATCAGAAAATATATGTGCAAAATATTTAGAAAATAAATGAATAAACATTTTAATAAAGAAACACGCAGCAAAATCGTTTTATTAAAAATTCGCGCGTCCCGTTAGTTGTTCTATAGAACTTGCATTTGTTCAATCTTAAATATTAAAAGTAAAAACAAAACATTGTTATTTAATTATTTGCAAGCACAATTAAAGTAAAAATGATCCTAGATTAATACGTTGACATGCTAAGTCGAATGCTTGATAAAATCTTCAAGATGTGTCCCTTTAACATGTAATACATCTATATTTTCTCTAGACTTGAATGCTGTTTGATACTGTAGATATATTTGAAATACGGGTAAAGGTAATAGGGAATATAAACAATAAACACAACTGTTATCTAATTATTTGTAATTATTTTTTAATTCAAAGTGAATGACAAACAGTAATTATTAATTATGAAAGTTTATGCTTTTTCCTTCGAGAGGCTTGCATGTAGTCATCATATATAGAAATGATTGATTTTATAACAAATAAAGATTTAATACTGCAAAAATAATTATTTGATTTATTCAAAGTGTTCTTCTAAACATGAAACTCAATACTTGATACATTAAAAATGATTTCTAATCCTAAAATACAATAGTTCTAACTCCAAATAAGTATTTGAATAAGTAATATATTCATCACTATATATATATATATATATATATATATAAGGTGGGCGAAACGACTAACTATATGATCTATAGGCGAAACGACTATCCGCCAAACAACCGATGTGCGAAACGACCCGTCACCCTCACGTCTACGTCTAGGTATTTTGTTCTTCTTTTAGTTTAGATACTACAGATTACCAAGTATGCAAACGACGACTAGAAACGTCAGGGAATGTTTATGCACACACAACCTTCCAATTGTTCACTCGATTGTTTAAACATGCAGAATGATAGTCTCTATCACCCAGCCGCATGCCCACCTTTTCTGAGCGAACGGAGTGAGCACGGATTGATCTACATGAAATTAGTCTTGATCATGTTCGACGCCTGATAATTTTGTAAACAAGCAAGCGTCGCAGATGATCTAGACTACGTATTTGTTATTCATTCTGCTAGTCCCTATCACCCAGCCGCATGCCCACCTTTTCTGAGCGAACGGAGTGAGCGTTAGCCTGGTTCCCTGGCCCACAATGCTTTGCACAGTAGCATTGTGGGCCAGGGAACCAGGCTAAGTGAGCGTCTGGGAACGTCCTTCACAAATACTTGTTACCGATAGACGGCAGCACTGCATTGTTTACAAATGGCTTCCTCCAAGCAGGCGGTAGGAACATGGGGAATGTCTATCGGCACGACCGTCGTGCCGATTAATTTCCTTATCGGCACGACGGTCGTGCGAATAATATTCCTTATCCGCACGACCGTCGTGCGAATTATATTCCTTATCGGCACGACGGTCGTGCGAATAATATTCTTTATCCGCACGACCGTCGCGCCAGTGTATCGATATGTGTTGTATTTCATGTAATATTATGTTTACGTGGATTTAGACCAATAAAATAAATTTGATTTGATTTGCATTATTGTATATAAACCTCTCGATTTTGAAACTATTCCAAACAGTGTTTGTTCTTATCAAGTACCTCAAGATAGTTTTTGCCCTAATTTGAAGGCTGTCCCCCACACCCCACCACCACGACCGTCTTGCCAATAACACCCCCCCCCCCCCCACCCCCACACCCACCCACACACACCACCACCACCACCACCGTCTTGCCAATAAATAGAGGGTATTTGTTGGTTAAGAGTGAATAGAATATAGGCGAATTCATCGAAAAGTGAGTAAACGTATATAGCACGAGTGAAAACATTTATGGTATGGTACGACGGCAGTGACCAATACTGGTATCTTAGCCGCGGGTGGTGCGCTTAGTCAAGCAGTTGACACTTTTGGACAGTGCATAGAGGGATGGTCCTCCCCGACCCTCGTGCACCTATGAAGGGGAGAATAAACGGACCACCACTTTGGTGATCGAAATTAAAAAAATAAAATTGGACAGCTGAATTTAAAGCTGTATCTGTGCGGACGTCACTATCCTCCACCTGGTTCCACTCACTAACGTTTCTCACGAAGAATGAATTTGTATAAAAAATCAAAATTGCCATGTGTCCCTTTAAAACCGCTATCCGGCCAATAACAGGGAAATTTTACAACAAAAGTACTTCGTTTCTAAGCCTACTAACGATAAGGTATTTGTGTAACTTACATATGTTGCGAATCTAAACTATGTAAGTACATTATCAACGCTTTAACCAGACAGGCAAACCACTACTGTCCGTCGAATTAAGAGTTAGCAACTCTACATACTCAATTACAGGTATTTAAGTATCCATGAAAATATTTTGACATCTTCTCGAACATATCGCCCCCTTAGAGGTAAAAGGTGCTATGTGCATTTTTCATTATTTCGAGAAAATCGCGTTTTAAGGTTTAAGGACTTGTGAAAAATCAGGATTTTAATTCTAAAAAACGAAACTAAGCACATATTTGGGATTATATTTCTACTATTTATTAATCATATTTTAACCAATAATAAACCAATAGTTCAATCAATATAATCAATTTTGTACATAGCGCCTTTTTCCACGGACCAATTTTCAAAGAAAAATTGGAGTAAAAGGTGCTATTTGACACATAGCCCCTTTTGCTGCAAACAAAATTTGTGAAAACATTTTATTCTTGAAGCAAAAACTAGTAGGTACGAGTCATCTTGGGGAAAGGCAGAGGTGTTTTATATGTGACATAGTTTCGAAAGCAACACCAAGTCGAAAAAATACAGGGAAAAGACAGTCTTCTTGCAATGTTTTCCATCGTTAAGTCACACACTGAATTTCTAAATGCATCAATGTGTGACAAAATTGAATAATTAAATTTTACACATTTAGCAATTGCTGCGAAAAAGCAATTTCCGTCAGCACGGACAGGCACACGTTTCAGTACATTACTGGCAAGTAGTTGATCCAGCCGATTGATATGTGTATGACGGATATGATCTTTGACAGATTGCATCTTTCTACTCAAAACCCCTGCGAAACTCTGTTCTTATACTCAAGAACAGTTCATGAACAGTTCTAGAACATTAAGAACAGTTCCTGAACTGTTCTTGATTCATTGTTCTAGAACATATGTTTTTCATTTCATTTCAAGAACTTTAATTTTTCTTAAGATATTCTTGAAAGGTTCTTGAACAAGTTTAGAACAGTTCAAGAACCTTTAAATAGAGCAAATGTTCTAAAAATGTTCTTGAACAATTTGAAGAACAACTGAAGAACCGTTCAGGAACTTCAAGGGTTCTTAAACCGTTCTTAATTAGTTCTCAACTCTTAAGTGTTCTTAAACTTTAAGTGTTAAGCACTAATTAAGAACAGTTTAAACCCTTGAAGTTCCTTAACAGTTCTTCATTTGTTCTTGAAATTGTTTAAGAACAGTTTTAGAACATCTTCTCTATTTAAAGTTCTTCAAATGTTCTTTAAAATGTGAACTAAATTCCTTTAAGTAATAGATAGAGCATAGTTTCATTGAGTTGGTTCATTTAAACATCGAGATGGGCATGTCCATTTCAGCTCTATTTCAGTTATACTAACAGTTATTCTCACTGTTATTCTCACAGTTATTCTGACAGGTCTTATTTTGAATTAAACGATTTACACATGAGTCTGAACAAAGAGAATTGTCTGTGACCATGCTACAAATAGGAAATGTAATTAAGATGTGCTTAAAATAACTACAAATATGTTATCTTAATAGGAATGTCGTTACAAATCGATTACATCTGTGCAAATGTAAATATACATTAAATTAGTAAGCATTAGTCACAATATTAACCACCTAATAAACTATTGTGATCTTCCATTATTAGTCACACTACTTACTGATACAGCGTTTGAAAAAGGCATTATTTTTGTAATGCTGACAGGCACAGGTATTAAACTGAAATATGACATTTCTTTGTTTTAAGTAGCTTGAACACACCCCAAGTATACATAGATGGCTTTTGCTGGGACATGAAAACAATTATCCATAAACTTGGTATAAAAAGACATTTAGATTAGTATATAGTATAAACTAATTAGGTCACCCTCGATAAATAAAGACTTTCAATTCAATTCAATTCAAATATTTTGTAGCACTTAAATTTTGTGTTGATTAAATTAAAGTTCAATAGTTTCAAATATTTTGAGTATTTCCACAAAACAACATAATTTATTACACCATTTCCAGAACAGGTTTTTCCATAACAAACTGAATGTTTATGAATGTTGTTTAACGGCTCATCAACACAGTATTAGGTTATAAGAAAAAATACAGTTCTTGAAATGTTCTTCAATAGTTCTTGAAAATGTTCAATGTTTAAGAACATATTAAGAACATGTTTCGCAGGTGTTCATCTTCATTAATTAAACAAATCTATACTACTATTAACAAACAAATATATGATAATGACATTATTGCATGAACAGTTTAATATAATAACATTATCTGCAGTTTAAAAGCCCATGTCTTCATTTAAGTAGGTAAAGAATATATGACACCTGAGTGATTCTGACAAAATTGCAAATAAAATGCAGACGCCATTCTTTTGAATTTTCGGCGGTAAAATGGCAGTCCAACTGAAGATTGTGCTTGCATCATTTAATGATTAAATGTAAGTGTTTTGTCATAATACTTTCATTACTTATTGTGTCAAAACATCTTATACATTTAATAGTTGTATTTGAAAGATGAAATTTCTAAATGTAGTCTTTAGAAACAGTATTTTAAAATGAAACCCCTATTGTCATGTGTTTTCGCGGATTGACTTTCTTTTTTTGTTGCTGACAGAAAAATGGTATTCAGCACTGCAGATATTATTTCATTTCTGTATCATATGTAACATTTCACCAAGTATGACCAGGCATTCTGAAGGTTCAATTAATGAATTGTTCTTTAACTGTTATGTAGGTTAAATTAGTGGCCAAGGGAGTTCTGGAACTGTGCAGGAACTGTTCTGGATAGATTGTTCAAGAACTATTCTTGAACTGTGCTTCATCTGTTCTTGAGTTAGATGAGACGACAAAATTTCTTGAACTTATGTTCAAGAACAGTTCTAGAACTATCTTACTTGAACTGTTCAAGAACAGTTCCAGTTCAAGAACAGTTCCAGTATAGTTCTAGAACTGTTCTAGAACACTTCCAGTACAGATCGTTCTGGAACAGTTCTTAAACAGTTCCAGTACAGATAGTTCTAGAACTGTGCTTCATCTGTTCTTGAGCAGTTCTGGTACTGTGCATGAACGTTAAATGAGACAAAATTGCTAGTCTTGGGTTATGTTCAAGAACAGTTCCAGTACAGATAGTTCTAGAACTGTTCTAGAACAGTTCCAGTACAGATCGTTCTGTAACAGTTCTAGAACAGTTCCAGTACAGATAGTTCAAGAACTGTTCTTAAACATAAGTTCTAGAACTGTTCTTGAACATACGTTCTAGAAAATTTGTCTCATTTAACGTTCACGTACTGCTCTAGAACTGTACCAGAACAGATTAGGTACAGTTCAAGAACAGTTCTTGAACAATCTATCCAGAACAGTTCAAGAATTGTTCATGCACAGTTCTAGAAAATTTCGCAGAGGAACGGTGGCCTTTTCGGTTCCATCAATGTTCTTCTTCCTTTTAGCCTTCAGTAAGTTGATTTAAATGAACAAACTTACCCTAATATTTCCATCTATGTTTTTGTTTTGTTTTAATTGAGCGTGTTTCACACTGAAAAATCTCTGTTTAAATGCAAGATTAACACAGAATAATGTCATCATACCAGAACAGTTACTGTGATATCAAATCTGTCCACACCAATTATCCTGGTTATTAGCAATACACAAGATGTAAAAATGCTTACAGGAATAAGGAGCTATTTGCCACTTAGCCCCATTTATCATGTTTTAAACCAATGGTTTTGAGGTAACAATTTGGGGGAAAAGGTGCTATTTGTCAAATGGCCCCTTTTACCGCAATGTTGTATACACATAACTCCTTTTACCGCACACTACTTTTATGTAAAGCAGATAGCACCTTATCCTTTTAATCAATATCTCCAGATTGATTCAATATGCAATAAAGATTTTTTCTGACAAGAAACATATCATTAAAAGGAATCTAAATATGCCAGAAAACCATTTTCTGTGAAAATGTTAGTTAGCACCTTTTACCTCTAAGGGGGCGATATGCATTATTTTATAACCTCAACACATGGATAGAGTTTGGAAGAACGGTAGGCGGAATAGCCAAATGTACAATGTAAGAATTCCCATAAGAAAACATTTTCGGTGACATTTGTTACTTACTAGTGACTTTCCATGTATTTAATTTTGCATGATTAACAGTGCTAAGTTTCGTGTGTATGACATAATCATGCCAAACTGATAAGCATAGGCACACTTTACCATTTTACAGCATTAACTTATCTGCAATATGTTGAAAATTAATAAATGAATTAACAACCCCTTTCTTACAATACGAGCTTTCAGCTTCCGCAAGACACTTATTAAAGTAGCTACCCCGCCAACAGCGACCAATTTTAACAACAAATGTACATCATTTGTAAACCTACTGACAACGAGGTGTATAATATAACTTACATATTTTGAGAATCCTAACTTTATAGATACAATATAAACGGCTTTAACCAGCCAGGCCAAACCGCAAAATTGTCCTGAGTGTCGAATTAAGAATTATCAACTCTAAATTATCATACTTTTATCCATAGATCTACATACTCTGGATTCGAAAGGGAGGATTTCTTAGGTTTATAGTCCCTCTACCATTTGAGCCCTCGGGAAGAATCCCCCGTTGACTCGACATTTTGTTTGGACTAAAAAGATTTTGATTTTGAATTTTGAATTTGAATGACTCCGCCTCAGAGTCGACCAAAGTGTCTGATTTGTGTGCCAAATATATAAGCATAGCACTGGCGGTTAATTTAACCTAATTTTGCGTGCTATGTTTATGGGTGTGTTTGGTGGTGTTTATGCTTTTTGTTTAGCTGGGTGTATGTGTGTTTGGGTCCGCAACTGCATTACTTGTTATATAGGGTTTGGCCTGGGATGACGGGCCGTGGGGCGATGTGGGATACGCGTACTGCCCTGCTTATTGCCTGGCCTAGTACCGTATTTATATTAATATCCAGTGGTTATAGCCCTCTGGATTCGAAACATATTGGAAATCCAATTTATCCGCCGAATAATAATTTACCTATAAATACTTGCACGTGTAGGTAAGGGTTATTCGCGCATGCTCCTTATGGTGTACGATCGGGGTCAAAACTACAGATGTAGGTGCACCTATAGAAAAGTGTAGGTGCACCTATAAAAAATATAGGTGCACCTATACTTTTTATTGCTGCACCTGTAAAATTATAGGTGCACCCATAAAATTGTCGGTGCACCCATAAATATATATAGGTGCACCTATAAAATATATAGGTGCACCTATACTTTTACAGGTGCACCTATAAATATGGGTGCACCTGCATTGTTAATGAACAGGGTCAAAAGTCTCGTCCAATCAAATTCCTTGTTACAGACTGAGACATTGTAGTTACGGGGTTAAATTAAAAATTTCTTCAATATTTTATCGTAACAATATACAATTCTACAATTGCAAAATGACAAAATAACAATCCTTAATAATTATTTTAAACTTGTTTTATATAATCTTATCATGCACATATAAACTACTTTTTAAAATGTAATTATTACTTAATTTCCTTAACCGAAACAACTAAACCGGTGGTACGATTCACCCTAACGGACGGAAACGGACCGTAACGGAGATGAAACACCGGAACGGACCGGTGTCGCGTGGTAACACACGCCCTACTGATAGTCCACGCGTGTGAATTTAATGTGGCGTTGGCGTGGTAGCACACATTTTAATGAAAAAGTATCTATAACTTATGAAAACCGTTTTCTTGCTAAAGAAATTCACTCCATATCTAAAAAAAATTGCACATAACGAACAATTATTTCGACAAATGCTATGATAAATGAGAAATAAGCTTTTTAACGACTCACTATCAATGGATTTTTTCTTTACGACGGGCCGTGTATTTGTTTACACGTTCTGCTGAAATATTATTTATAATTTATAAAAACTGTTTCTTTCTACAGAAAATTATCCACATGGTAGGGAAGACATACATTTAAGACATATAATCCAATGGTACATCGATGAATACTATATAAGATGAGAAATAACCTATTTTGTAAAGACATCATATTAATTGGTATTTGTTTTTAAACAAGTGTGTTTGTGTACACTGATTCGTACATTATAGCATTCGTTTTAAAAAACCATAGTATTCAGTGTATTACTTTTTTTCTGTCGGAAGAATATCATTTTGTTGCATCAAACAAATGTATAGATTTATTCAAGTAGAAATACGATTTTTTTTATGCCTTTATTTTAATTTCCTATTTGAGTAGTGTCGAATAGTGTGAGAATAAGGTAAGTGTCTTAACACTTACTGCATTATAGGAAACAATATCTACATAGTACACATATATATGCACGATTTTAATTATTTATTTATTTTTTAAAAGTGTACATACCGATCGATCATAAATTCTAGTTTCCAACTATTCCTAAAGATCACACGTACTTCCTTTTGTTTCTTCGTATTAGACTATTTGTACTTATAAACAGTCTAATGTATTCATGAACACTTACAAGACACATCTAGAATGTTGAACTAATAAAACAATGGTAAGTGCATTGTATAAACCTAGCTAAACATCACTTTTATTACTTTTAATTGATCATTTATTACCGCTAGATACCGGATATCGGGGTAATAAAAGTGCCTGCTTTTTCTCACCTCCTCGACAAATGTTTTCACAAGAACGGCGCGTTCTACCCGCAAATGTCCAATCAAGCATGATTAATTACAGGATAATTATTCTATTTAGAAATTTAACATGTAAGTAGTAAGTAAGTAATATTGTATTAAAGTGTCACATATAAAATACAGTTACCATTACAAATAGTATACAGCATTGTTATTTGATAACCTGCCATCATAGGCATATGAAACACTATAAAACACAATTGTACATGTTAAAACATAATAAAAGATACAAATGTATTGCATTAAATATATTCAATAATTAAAGCTATTATTTAGATTATTTACACATAATTACCATGAAAACTACAATTAAATTCCTAACTCTCATTATTTAAAAAACAACAACATTTATTTTAATTACTTTTATAACACAGTTATGCATTTTTACAATGTTAAAGAGCGTCGTTTATACATTTTTAAAAGTACTTCTGCTAATATGTGCTGAAGCATATCACAGTCAATTAAGAATGATAATTATTTAGTTGATAAAAACAGCAAAAACCTGTTTTCAGCTTGATATTCTGCATTAAAAAGTTCATATCTAATATCTGAATAAAACTCGCAGTCAATCAAAAAATGAGTTTCATCCTCGATTGTTGATGTTACAATATTTACAAACTCGTTCAGGGACAGTTTTTTTCGGTCGAATATATCCTCTGTTTCAATTGATAAGGGAAGATTATAGACAAGGGCGTAGTAATGATTTTAGGTTGTACGCACACAAATAAATTTTAAGTTAAACATCGTAGATGCGAATGTATTAGAGTCGTGTTGTATTCCACCCCTGCACCCCTACCCCGCCACCTCTCAGATAATCCAAAATCAAGCCCTCTGCCTTTATATTTTACATTTTTAAAACAACACGAAATCATACCAAAACAGTAAAAATAAACGTAATTTAGGTGTGCATCTAGGTGAATAGAAATATTAAGTAATTTCCATAGCCAAGGCCGTGGGGGTGCGTTTCTTATGGCAAGTTTTTTTTTGTAAGCGTGTTTTGTATGCCCACATACGGGTACGAAAGAAATGAAAAACGAATGTAACATTTTCAGTCATTATTATCACACTACCAAACCTACCCTCTCCATAATAAAGTGAGTACAAAATAATTGAAAAATAAAGCTTTATTTAGATTGTACAAGAAATACAAAGAAACTCGTCAGATTACAGCATTTTTAGTACATGTGTATATTATTATTTTTTGTGAGAGGACCCCACCCACCTCTCATACACACAGTGTGTGAGGGAGCATCAGATTGAAGCGTTTTAGGTATATATTTTTATTCAAGATTTCTCAGAGGAAGATATCCCCCAACCCACACCACACCAACCCATCCCGCCCACCCACTTCGACTAAATTACGCGCACCCAATTTCAGGCCTGATAGTATACACTATTATATCTTTGTTTAACTTGTATTGATGATGACAATGCTTAGCTTTGAATGAAGTAAATTATAAATAGTGTCTTTATTTCGTATCATGTATATTAATCTCATTAAAATCAGACCCTCTATTACTCTGCGATACTCTACGCTATAAGCGAAGAGTATCAAGAGTATCAAAGTGTAATTAGGATTTGATGTTAAGGAGACTGATAAAATAGAAATCTACTTATTATAACACTATTATAGCTTGACGACAACTATAACTTATTCGTGTTGTAATTATTTAAATGTTGAAGTTTGTACTCTGAAGTCTGAAGTGTGAACTCTGAAATCTGAACATTTAAGTCTATACTTTGAAGTCTGAAGTCTGAGGTCTGATATCTGAACTCTGAACTCTGAACTCTGAAGTTTGAACTCTAAAGTCCGAACTGTGAAGTCTGAAATATGAACTTTGAAGTGTGAAGTTTGAAGTCTGAACTCTGAAGTCTGAAATATGAACTCTGAAATCTGAACTCTGAAATCTGAACTCTCAAGTCTGAACTCTGAACTCTGAATTCTGAATTCTGAAATTTTAAGTGTGAAGTGTGAAGTCTGAAGTATGAACCCTAAAGTCGGAGTTGAATTAAATTACCACGAATAAGTTTTCGTTGTCGTCAAGCTTTTGTAGAGATCTATATTTTATATACAAAGTAAGTAAAATTCTCATAAAGAAAATGTTATAGGTCCAACAGGAAGAGTCGCATTCACAGCATACAGTCACTCCAACAAGTATTACAACGCGAAGGTGATTCAAAAGCACATCACAAACATATAAGGGTTGACAACAGGGGTACCGCCTTGGAATGGTCAGTGGCAAACAGGACCACCGGGGAGTTTAAACCGGATCAAGGGTGCACCAAACATCACTCTTAGTCTGTCATCATCCCTAAACAACAGGACAGTGTAACTAAAAATAATCCCCGCCAAGTTAGCCCCTTACATTTGAGAAAGCTTAGCTATGTGTTACAAGAAGAAACACAGACATGTTCATCTCATATCAAAATATAACCTAAGACTCTAATCTCATATGTACGGTGTCCTGTTGGGGCCAGATACAATGTCGCAGTGTCGACAATGCGACGCCCGACAACGCGACATCGCGACATCGCGATACGACAATGCGACATTGCGATATGACAACTCGACATTGCGATACGAAACCGCGAAATTGCGATACGACATCGCGACAATTATATCGTAATGTCGCGATGTGGTTGGCGACATTACGACAATATGACCAAGTATCAAACAAAGAAATTAAAGTTATCAGAAAAAAAAAGTTACTTACCTTACCTAACAAAACTGATGACGCAAAACATTATCCTTGACCTTGGCATTGGTGGACATCGAGTTGTCGTATCGCAATGTCGTATCGCCCACGACAATGCGACATCGTGTCTGGCCCCAACCGGACACCGTACATATATATGTACTCGATGACTTGTCTGACGTCAGAGTATGAAGGGGTAAACCGCAAAGGGCACGACAAAAAGGAGTGAAAGACATTCATTCAACAAACGTTTCCCGCCTTAAAGGATTTAGGAAGACGTTATAGAGTCCACCGCCCGTCCGGTCAATCAAAGAGGAAAGTATAATTGCAAACTGTAGAAGAGTCTACTACGGTGTCCGGTTGGGGCCAGATACAATGTCGTATTGTCGTAATGTCGCCCACGACAACGCGACATTCTTTCAATTGTATGGAAACGTTTAAGGGTCACCAGTTGTTGCGTTAATTACCTCCTTATAGACTTCGAAATTGGCGGGTTGTTGCATTGTTTCGCGTCTACTCGACCCCATTTTCTCAACTTACGGCGTATTTCTCCAATCATTTCGACTTGAAAGAATGCAACTTAGTACGATTTATCTTCACATGCCAGAAAGACTGAAGTCGACATTTTCGTCAATTAAATAAGTTTAGTTGCTGTATGTCGTCTTAACTAGTTATGTTTCAATATGTCGATAAAACATTTGACGACATAATCAAATTTATATGGAAACGTTTAAGGGTCACCAGTTGTTGCGTTAATTACTTCCTTGTAGACTTCGAAATTGGCGGGTTGTTGCATTGTTTCTCGTCTTCTCGACCCCATTTTCTCGACTTACGGCGTGTTTCTTGAATCATTTCTACTTGAAAGAATGCGTCTTAGTACGATTTACCTTCACATGTCAGAAAGACTCAAGTCGACATTTTCGTCAATCAAATAAGTTTAGTTGTTGTATGGAGTCTTGACTAGTTATATTTCAATATGTCGATAAGAAATTTGACGACTTAATCAAATTTATTACGTCATGTCGTCATCAATATTGTACACTTACTGACATTAAACACGACACATCGTGTTCTCCGTGGTTCATTCCTAAGTTTGGTTGAATTCCGTTTAGCGGTTTAGAAGGAGATGCGGTAACGGAAAGACGGACGGACGGACAGAATGACAAATGGAGGCGATTTTAATATACCTTTTATTTCAAAAACGTGGGTATAAATATGGTATATTAAAGAGTAAACAGAGATATCATAAAAACCAAATAAAAAAAGATAAATAAAGAAAAGAATGTGACAAAACGCCAGCGTAACTCTACAACTCTACAGTGGATATAAATAACACACGATGTAAATTCGAAATCAAAAAGTGGCCCGCAACAGCAACTGCACCTTTTAGGCCATAATCTGCAAAAAAATATCAGTAATAGTTTGAGAACCTAACTCGTATAATTAAACCAAACAATTAAAAGCAAGTAAAATCTCGCTAAAAAGGGCTGTGACCATATCCAATACGTTATTCATATGTATACAAAAAGAAACGGTAATCTTAAACAATAATAGTAAATACGGCACATGCACATGCCCTTTCATCACCAACCTGTGGCTGATACGCCACAAGGGAAGTCATGACTGGCCACCATTATCGACCGTAATTAACCTTTTCCTCACCGCGGTAGCCTAGACACCCAGTGATCCTCGGCGAACAAGTGGTGAATGAGCTGCCGCCTTACCTCAGTCCAGACATCAACCACAATATATGCAATGTCCGAGGCATAACAACCACCAACTCAGAGCAACCACACACCTCTACCCAACAAAATACCCCAACATTAAAACATAAACTCACGTGTTGAACCGAACAGACCCAAGTTCGATGCCCATAAGTATCAATATGCTGCAAATGGATACGCTAATCACCCCCAAGATAGCGTGATACAGGCATATGTCAACATACTCACTTCTGTAGCAACACAAGATGCAAGCACAGCCATAGTTGGATTCACGGCACATCTACAAGCATGTGAAATTTTGAACAAGATGACCAAAATGGCACTGAATAGCTCACCTGATTATCTTCGCAAAGATGGAAACTGTTTAAAAAAAGCTTATAATTCATAACAGAATGAGATCACGCAGTCGATGGTGCAATATCACACATTACTGCACCCGCGTTAAGATGTATATGGTGGGGATCTCAATGGTGTACTATGTCAGAAGGGGATGAACCCCGGGGCCAATGCTGGTGGGATGGTTGTATCCGTCTGTTCATGCCCAGTGAGTGTATATGAGAAGATGGTCAATTCAAAATTTAAAACGCGCGGCATTATCGGAATTCTCAAAATGCGCGGTTCAATTCCGGAATCGTCCGTGCGCACAGTAGGAATAGCACACATTAAGGATATTTTGGTTCTAGTGGTTAATTGTAATACTGACGGCAAAGGCCTTCGTTAATAATGCTGGAAGAACTTGTGGCTCAAACATTTTGCTTGTATGTAAAATAAAAGCAATAACGTATGTTTAAATTGCAAGTATACGCATGATACAACATGTGTTTATCTCCTCATTGTCTATAAAATGTATATTAATATCCACTATTGATTAAGTAACATTCAAATATGCATATGCCATTAATAGCAATACCATAAACTGGTAATTTATTCTCAAACGGTCTGTGTAAATGATTGATTTAGTACATTTGGCAGACGACAGATGTTCTGAACAATAAGACAATTTGACATTTAATATATGTGTATATCTTACATGTATCAGTATAATGCTTTAATAAATATGATTAAAACAGGCAAATGCAATTAGTAGTAGTTGTAGCTTTAACACCTGACGCATGTATTGAGTAATTGGCGTGTTTGTTATTTGACAGATGTTCAATATTTGAATGCATTTGTAGATGCCAGTATATACGAAGGTATATAGCTACATGTTTGTATAAAGAGATCATAGGAAATCTCTAAAATATATATGGAATGCCCAATTTGAGCCGTTATTAGAAATATTATTGTCTGTGCCGCGTTTTGTTTTTTATTTTTAGCCGTATAGCGTAGCAAATTCAGGCTTTTTTTTTGGCGATTTTCGTCTATCTTCTGTCCGTCCGTATGTCCGTCTACGCGTTTTGGCGTTTTGGTAAACGTTTTTGGTTAAAGTTTTTGTTTTTCCTCATTTCTCGAAAACGAATTGCCGGAAAGCTTTTAAACAGTTAAAATTGTGAATTCGAAATCCGACGTTAGCACCACTGTGCAACACTTGTTTATATTTTCTTAGCCATAATGTATCTCCTTATTTCAGTAATATAAATCCGCGCTTTATTGTTGGAGGGCTTTAGCTTGTTTTCTCAATAATTAAGTTCATGTTAATTATTTACCAAACCAAACTATGATTTTGTTTTATACATTTTATCTTTTATAAAAGACGGATGAAACAATTAAGCATAAGTAAATAGAAATAAATAGGTTTCAAACACTATATTCCTTTTCAAATCCCAACACAAATTCGTACTTTGCGCAAAACATTCTCAAATTGCGCCGACACATGGTGCATGTTTTATATCGATTAACCCCTTGCGCAATTCCGGAATAGTCCTGCACAATTCCGGAATCGTCGGGCATTTTAAGAATTCTTACTTTGCACAGAGCAGTTCCGCAATCGTCCATATTCTCACATTGCTTATAACATATATATGGTTATATGGTGGGGAGTTCAACGTTTTCCAAGTTAAGACCTTTGTGCTACATGTCCCTAGTGGGGACGGACCCTGGGCCGATACTGGTTGGATGGATGTATCCCTCTCTTCATGCTCAGTAAGTGTTCAGAGAAGAAAGTTAATTCTTTTAAGGTTTTTCCCTATACAAGTTTGTGTAAAACATGTGACCTCTGCGGTAGTGCCAAATTTGACACCATGGTCACGATTTGAACGAACTTGATAGAGGATCATATACTTATGGTACATGCACAATATTAGACCTATAGCTTTACCTCTTATACTACATGCAATATATGAGAGCTCTATACCTTGTGCCCTCAGTGGAGAAGATGTTTTCATTTCGAATCTATATAAGTCTATGTAAAACAAGTGATCGCTGGGGCGTGGTCAAATTTAACGTCAGGGTCGCCATTTAAAACTTGGTAGAGGGCTTATGGTAAATGCGTAATAGTAAACCTCTAGCTCATGTAGTTTCAGAGAAGAAGGTTTGTTTAAGATTTTCCTATACAACATTATGTAAAACTGTGACTCCTGGTCCGAATTTGACCCCAGGGTCATCATTTGAACAAACTTGGTAGTGAACCATAAGCTGATACTACAGGTTATATATGAAAGCTCTGTGCCTTGAGTTTTTAGAGAAGAACGTGTTTCAAGGTTTTCCCTATGCCAACCATACATATAACCCTGTATCAAAGACATAAAGTGAGACAATCACATAAAGTTAACTTAACCAAAGTTAAGTTACCTAACCAAGGTTAAGTTTGGGGAAATAATGCAAAATATGACCTTGACCTTAGTATTTTGTGTCGTTCAGTTATGTCCACCAATGCCAACAATACATATGACCAAGTATCAAACAAAGAAAATGAGGCAATCACATGTATATAGTTAACTGAGGTTAAGTTACCTAACCAAGGTGAAGATTGGGGAAAATAATGCAAAATATGATCTTGACCTTGGTATTTTTTTGTCGTTCAGTGATGTCCACCAATGCCAACAATACATATGACCAATTATCAAAGACATAAAGTCAGGCAATCACATAAAGTTAACTGAGGTTAAGTTACCTAACCAAGGTTAAGTTACCTAACCAAAGTTAAGTTGCCTAACCAAGGTTAAGTTTGGGGACAATAAGCAACATATGACTTTAACCTTGGTAATTTGTGTCGTTCAGTGATGTCCACCAATGCCAACAATACATATGACCAAGTATCAAATAAAGAAAATGAGGCAATCACATGTATACAATTAACTGAGGTTAAGTTACCTAATCAAGGCTAAGGTTTGGGAAAATAACGCAAAATATGACTAGACCTTGGTAATTTTGGCGTGATGATGTACCCAACAAAGCATTTGACAAAGTTTCATAAAAATCAAGTGACTGCTTTGTCTCGCTACCCACTATCGTGGGCGAGAGAAAAACGGTTATGGTCATTCAATTTATTACATCTTCCGTAAAAGAAAGATATATGTCGACGTGTACATGTCAACAACTACCTTTGTATATTGTCATGCCGTTTTAATCTATATCCATAATTCCTTTTGTTATTACACCTTAATTATCATTGACAAATAATATTGTTTTCATTATCTAAACAAGAATATATACAGCGACCAAGTCGTTATCTTAAGATGTCTTAAAACTATATATTACGTTAAAACGACATATATTATAGAATGATGACATCATCTGGGGTATATTAAAGCTTCCATAGATTATACTAAATTGTTTAAAATTAAATGCGAACCTTAAACTGTTTCACAGTACTGAGTGGTAATAGTTTATAATTAATCAATAAACACAGACCTAATAACTATTAATATATCTGTGATATAAAGCTAGAACCATTAAAAGAAATTCGGTAAACGTGTCCATTTTAAAATTATAGCCAGTATATATTACAACTGTATCTTTTCAAGTTTTTTTAACAAACTGGGTCCCCCTAGTCGTCGAAAGCGCGTGCATCGCTGTTATATAAAAGACAACAGTGTAGACCAATGATTTATGTTTATATTACTGTTTAATCGTGTACATAGTCTATGTCCAATTTGTAGACACAAATACAGGGTCTACTCAAGCCACGCGCACTATCGATCAATGACACTTATCGCGATCTTTGAAGGTAGATACTTGCCTCAATTTCATATATGTGCAAACAATTATGACGCAAAACATTCCTTTGACACGTCAAGCTTTTGGACGTGTCAAACTGGTATATCGCCCGGTTAGATGTTTATAGAATTATATTAAAGAAACACACGGAAATCTTGAAATATTTATCAAGCATTGAAATTAGCGTCTCAATTTATTTATCCAGTATAATTTTAATGCTGCTTGCATATATATACCAGGGCTTTATATGACGATTATTATTCCAGCATATACATGTAATTAAAATAATAAATATTATAGTTTTGAGTTTTCATTTTTTTTTTATCTTATCCTACCATACGTTAACATAATAATATTATTGGTGCAATATTATCAACAGTGACTAATATGCAAAAACATTTTTTTTTATACTATTCGTATAATTAATATTAATGATTGAACAAATGAAAGTTATGTAGAAAAATTATCGTAACGCCGTGAGTTTTGTTTTAAATCAAGATAGCCGTGTGTCCCTTTAATATTTATCGTCTAGCCTATAATACATTATTTAAAGAGACACATGGACTCTTGAAATGGGATGAATCATCAAAAGAATCACGCCGGTTTGATTAACCCAATATCATTTTGACTTGAAATCTGCTTGCTTCTACATTCTCACATGTAAATACGCATGTTGCAGATACGTTGTATCCATTTGACAAATTAAACCAAATGTAATGGTGTGTTATTTAAGGCTTATAGGCCCTCCACCACTTTACCAATTTAGAATGCGCTACGTCTAAACCATATGCTTTCATTTCAACGGATATATAATATAAAGAGAGATAAGTGTTATATATATGTACATGCGTGTGCTATAACACTATCTCGTATTGTCTCTTTCTGTTTTCTTATCCTTGTTATTGTAATGAAAGCGATCATAGAATTCGATGACACGGGCCATATTCCAACGACCCGCTCCACCATAAGCATGAACAATTTAAGATAATGCAATTATTCCGGCTAATAATCTACACTAATTTAGCACGTTAAACAGTGAACGTATAACTGAACTATGGCGCGGGTTTTGGGATGAACAAATTATGACGTCAAAAAGAAGGCGGGTCTTATGTTTCGGTCAGGAGCTGCATTCGTACTAATGGATAGTTTTACGTCTTAAACACATATGTAAACCCTTCAAAAATATACAAACGATATATTATGCATTTCAAATCAAATATATTTCGATAGAATCATCAAAGGTTGGGGCCACTGAAGGCAGATTAAGAAGATTAAAATGAAGACCAAAAATAAGCGGCGTCCACGTAATGCGAAAGTCTGCCCTGGGGCCCGGGGTGGGTGGGTGGGGCGGGCGGGGTGATTTGGGTTAATATTTTTTCGATTTGTCGTGTTTAATGTCAATAAGTGTACAATATTGAAGACCACATGACGTAATCAATTTGATAAAGTCGTCAAATTTCTTATCGACATATTGAAATATAACTCGTC